>MU708628.1:36037-131801 GCA_026770625.1 Nicotiana glauca | reverse complement strand
GAGGTGTGGACTTAGTTATTGTGTTTACATATACACTAGGCTAGATGCATGAAAGAGTTCTCCTATAAATAGCTATGTAATCTAGCCATTTGATGTAAGCCAAGTTGAATAAAAATCCTCCTTTCCTCCATTTTTCTTCTTTGTGAGTTTTGAGTGTTCTTTTGTGTTGTCTTGCTCTCCCAAAATTTCTAACATAAATTAGCAACTTTAGAAAACTAATCATGTAATACAATGATGAAGCTTTACTTTAATTCAACTGAAAGCTACATAAACATGGCATTTGGGCACCAAAATAGGAGAGCCCCCAACCACAACATACAAATGCAATAAATTTGGCATCCTCTACCCAAAATATAAATATCTATTTAGTAACACCAACAAAGATTAACATATCATATAAAGTAGAGTAAATATATCACGTTCTGAAACTGAAAGTAGTTTTTAGTTGTCAACAGTTTCAAAATTTTCATCCGATTAGTTTTCTGTCACAATCCAAACCCCGTTCCGTTCGTGATGGCGCCTCTCGCGAAGACAAGGCCAGCCAGACCATTTCAAAACACCACTTTTAAGTAGTTAAACAGTTCATAAATAGTTTAAATATGATTTAATGATATTAATTAGCGGAAGTACAACCCAACACAGCCCTAATCGGAGTGTTACAAGTCACGAACAACTAGTAGAGTGTGAATATAGTTCTACAAGGCCTAAAGAAAATATACGGAACAGGAATAATGAACAAAAGAGGGAGAAGCGGCGCTGCGAACGCTGGCAGTCACCTAGCTAAACTCCTATAGCTCTGCCTCCAATCAGCCAAAACCTGCTACCGGGTGAATAAATACCTGCATCTGCACACGAGGTGTAGGGAGTAAAGTGAGTAGCCCAACTTAGTGAGTAATAAAGGTAAATAACAACTGAGCAGTAAGAAATCACGTAAAGCAACCAACATGCTGTATAGAAGCAGGGTACAATCCTTTGAGAAAATAGTGAAGCTGTGAAATCTTTAGAAATATCTTGGCTTAGTTTAAATCTCTTTTGAAAATGATCTTTTCAACAGTTACGAAATGATTTCAAAACAGTTAGTGCCGATAAGCACAGAAGATCCTTCCCTCGAACACAAATACAACAGTATAACAGGTAAAAAGGCAAGTAAATATGCAATATGAGCACATAAAAGTTCGCCCCTCGGGAAATATCTCAAAACAGTACCAGCCCCTCGGGCTCACTCTCAAAACACTCTCAGCCCCCCGGGCTCTCTCTCTCAGATCACTCTAAGTATAGTATCATATAGTAACTGCTGCGGCGTGCAGCCCGATTCATATCTCGCTGCGGCTTGCAACCCGACCCATATATCGTCGATGTCGCTCACTGGGGGTGTGCAGACTCCGGGGGCTTACGGCCCAAGCGCAATATCAAGCCACCTCGTGGCATCACTCTCGGAATTCGGCCTCACATCACTCTAGCGATCTCGTGGCATATAAATGTATCTCAGGCCCTCGGCCTCATATCACTCAGCGTACCCTCACATATGGCCCTCGGCCTCACTCAGTCCAAAAATCATCAGAAGCCCCTCGGGAATTTGTAAGATAGTAGTTCTTAGCCCAAAATATCATTTAAGTTTCAAATCTGAGTAAAATTGGCTGAATTTGTAAAACAGTAGATATCAACAGGACTGAGTTCAAATAATACATCAAAACAGTGAGGAAACAGTGATAAAAATCCCCGAAGGATTCAAAAAATTGGCACGAAGCCCAAATATGGCAATCAGCCCAAATAATGATAATCACAAATAAGTTTCAGCCAAATATGCAGTAAAATCATCAATCGGTACTGACCAAGTCTTAATCCCCAGTAGTAAAAGACCCCACACTCATCATCGAGCGTGTGTTTACAATCATTACTCACCTCGAACCGGTGAAATCTCTAGCTCGTGATGCCTTTGCTCCTCAAATCGGCCTCTGCGCGCATCGAATCTACCCAAAATCAAAGCGAATACATCACAATATGCTAAGGGAACAAAGCCCAAGCGAAAACAATCAATTACGGGCAAAAATCCCGAAATTTACCAAAACCCGAGCCCCGGGCTCAATTCTCGAAACTCAGAAATTTTTCACATCATTAGATTCCTCATCTCCTCGCGAGTTTATACATATCAAAAGTTCTCAAATCTGACCTCAAATGATCTTTCGAATCCCAATTCAAAAGTCCAATTTCTCAAGCCCTAACTCTTCAATTTTAGGCTTAGTTTGCATGAATTTCTAGGTGGGTTTCACAATAAAAACGAGTTTTAAGTTCAAAAATCTTACTTCCAGGTGTTATCTCTTGAATCCCTCTTCAATTTCCCTTAAAAAGCTCCAAAATCGCCTCAAAATGGTGAAAGTTAGCTCCAAAATCGCGGACAAGAGCTATTAAAAATTCTACCCAGGCTTTAAAAGCCTTCTTCGCGAACGCGGTCCATTTCTCGCGAACGCATAGCACAAAATTACGCTTACCATCTTTTACCTTATGCGAACACATCATGCCAGTTGCGAACGCACAGCTTCCACAGTTGAACTTCGCGAACGCATTCTCTTCCATGCCAACGCGATGAACATTTGACTATCAGCTCGAGAACCTCTTTCGCGATCGCGTATCCACACTCGCGAACGCGATGCATCCTCTCTCAAACCTTCGCGAACGCGATGCTCACAAACTCAGGCCCTTCGCGAACGCGAGATCCCCTTCGCGAACGCGAAGGCCAAAAATGCCTGCAACTGACCTGCAATTTTCTGAAGTTCTCAAAACATGCAATTGATCCGCTTAGCCTCCCGAAACATACCCGAGGCCTTCGGGACCTCAACCAAACCTACCAACATAACCCATAACATCATTCAAACTTGTTCCAATTGTCTAAACACCTCAAACAACATCAAATTACTCAAAACTCATCGAATTCAAGCCTAAGTTTCCAAAAACTTCCAAAATACACTTTCGATCAAAAACCCGACCAAACGACGTCCGAATGACCTGAAATTTTCCACACACATAAAAAATGGCATAACGAAGCTACAGAAACTCTCGGAATTCCATTCCCACCCTCGAATCAAAATATCACCTAACAATCGGAATTCGCCAAAATACCAACCTTGCCAATTCAAGCCAAATCCCTCCACGGACTTCCAAAATGCATTCGATCGTGCTCCTATGTCATAAATTACCTAACGGAGCTAGCCAAATCATAAAAATTCCGATCCGAGCTCATATACAAATAAGTCAACTCTTGTTCAAACCTTTCAAATTTAAAGCTTTCAACTGAGACCGTTCTTTCAAATTCATTCCGATTTTCCTGAAAACCAAAACCAACGATCTACATCAGTCATAATGCATTACATGGGGCAAGTCATGCCCGAGAACTTGCGATCAAAGTGAAAAAGCTCAAAACGACAGGTCGGGTCGTTACATCCTCCCCCACTTAAACACACGTTCATCCTCAAATGTACCCAGAGTTGTCCTAGAAGCCAACCAATAGCTGAATAACCTTACCAAGCATATACCCAGGGGTGATCCCACGTCACCCTATCTCTTATTGGTCTGATAACACATAGAAACTGAAATTACGCAACCCAATCTAGCCCGTGAATCATAGAACCACATTTTCACTTCTGAAACCATCAATACGATCAAAACCTCACACCTATACTCTGAATAGACCGGAACTAGCTCTAGCAGCCCATGCCGGCAACCTCAGGTGCAATTATATGATATACCACATAACTCAAACACATGTAGCGGTATTTTCATTCACAGCAGTTGTTCACAACAACCAATTACCGATAGAAAACCTCTTATCAGCTAAAGTCTCATTCCAACACTTTCATATACTGCCCATGATAAATGAAACACGCAATAAACCATAACCATTTCTCAAATCAACCATTCATGAAGCCACTTCTCCTATGGCAATTACCATTGCAAATTCTCGAGCCGAACCTTGATATTAACCTTCCAACATGCTGAAATCGAATCTGGTCATATTCATTAATGATCCCAACAATCTCCTCTAATCGGACACACCACTCTAGTGATAGGAAACATCAATAGAGGCCTAAGCCACAACTAGCATAATACGTGCACCACTAAGCAAAGGTCCGAACATACTCAATCATGAAAATGACTCAAATGAAAGAGTTGTACCTCAAGCCCACCAGTACCACCACAACACAAGGCTGGGAACCCGTCTCACATCATAGAATAGAACACACGAAGCTAACCTGCAAGGTTATATCTCCATATACTTCACCGCAATGCGCGATCCTATCCAAACACTTCTCCATATGAGACACCTCAAGTCACTATGCTCGAAATTGACAACCACGCACAATTTGATGTCGGGAACCGAAATAAATCATTACACCCAAGGTGAAATAAGTAACACATACCACGTAAACCCGATAGAACATAACCAATACGCCATTTACCGAGCAACACCCAATTACTCTTCCCGCTCGACTTCCACTATGAGCCCTAATAGATGTGCACCATATGTGCCTATAACCAATAAATCATAACGTCTCGCAACACAGAAGGTAACTCATAGATCTCCCAGATCACTAATAAGCTCAATAATGGTTGAATCAGCCTATCCCTCAATAATATAATTCAGGCCAACCAAGCCGACTCAAGCTAGAACACACATCCACATTGGCGTGCCAACGAATTCCTTACCAAGGAAACTTGAAGTTGTTCCTTCCACTACTATAACTCTTGCCGGTGCCATACGATATGGTGCCCGGCACCGAATCAATACCGAAATCGACAACTCTTTCCGGTGACATAACTGGCCATAGGAAACACATCCAAAAAGTCCCTCACCACCAAAACTGAATCAATATGAGGAGCCTCAGCACTGACACCCATCACAAGAACCCAAATAAGAAAGTCAATCCTTCCAAGTCGACTGCTGGTTCTTCGAAACATATGCCACTCTACTAGAAAATAATCCAACGCACCTCGCTACTCAACCCATGGCTTTTTCGGCATAGCCCACAGCGTAATAGTCCAGAACAACCCAACGCGGAGACAACCAGTCTAGACCCCAATATCACATCCAAACTCTAACATACCAAACAAAGAAAGATCCACTCGGGCCTCCAAATCTCGATAGTCACTAAATAGTGCCGATAAATGCGATCCACAACCACAACATAGCCTGAACATGAGAACTCAAGAGGACCAACTTCGTATAGCATACGAATCATCGTACCTGATCCCAATTTCGCCGTCCTAAAGCATACCACACCTTAAATACCCTATCTTTCCACGATAGATACTCTAACATTTTCCTGTACCACCAAGCAATCCCGAATATCATCGGTCGATCTAACAAAAGGGTACCGCAATACTACCGAAATGCCATCAACTTAATCACATTGCCCTTTTTACTGAAACATAGACTCTCGTCAAATCAATCCCAATTAGAAGTACCATTTCCTTAATCATCTGAGGCTACCCGCTACCTAAAGGTTTTTATGAACTCCCTTTCATAACTGAACTGTAACCCATCTAGCCAAGAACTTCCATTTATCCCATCTAGAAGAAAATCATTACGCATCCCGTGCCACTCACACTCGTAAAAAATACACATCTCCAATCACGGTAGAAATCAACAAGAACTCTCCCAACTCTATTTGCACAAACTAAACCGCCAGGAGTGAATCTTCTATCTAGACCAAACTAAGCAAGCCGTCCAAAACCCAAGAGCATCGCCACACAATACCTGAAAGCACTCATTACCTTGAACACACACAAGGAATTAATCATATCCTTACCATACCGGTTCGTTCTACTATCAAACTATTCCATCTATCTAATTTTCCTTCTTATTCATTTTCAACCTGATATTCTCCCTTGTTGTAGCACCACAATTCCTCAACCCAGGCTCACCATACTAGACCCAAGCATAAAACCACACTGTCTAAGACCCATAAGCCACTGAATACTCTCTCAAATATTCCCAGAAACACCATATTCCAGAATACTTTACTTTAAAGAACTTCCCGCGAACCTAAATCCGTTACCTTTACCTCCCTAATACAAATACATAGAATCCCATAATTAACATATAAATACCACAAATATGAACCTCTTCCAATGAAAACATAGTTTCTAACCGCACATGCAACTTTAAAATACTCGATTGTTCCCTATAGGATCTTGAACATATTAGAGCCATCCTCGCAAGTCATTCACTCTTATTCAAACTGCAACTTACTGACCTAACGAACAGAACCACCCGTGCCTCATTGGCACTCCGATACCACAAAATGAAATCCTCATCCCAATACAACCAAGCAACTTCCTGCTCTATGCACCGAGCATCCTTTACCAATAACACTCTAGACATTCTGTGATTGTCATACTCTATGACGCATAATATAACCTTTGTCAAACTTTTTCTTTACTCTAGCCATAGCTAATTCACTCGCATGACCCAAACTGGAACTAACATAGCACCTAACCATGCAATCAACTGTTCACACCAGACTCCCCCACTTGGCTCGAAGCCATAGATCAAGATACACTCAATAACTCATAACACTTTTACTCTATTAATGTCATAATACCATAGTGGGATTAAACTCAAATCATTTATAAGTTTGTGAAAACACATATCATCCAGTACTGTAAATCTTTTGCAAATCTCGCATTCATCCCCGCAATAGTTAAGCCCACTCTCTTAAGCAACCCAAAATTTCAAATTTCAGCACGTACCCTTCAATTAAACATGAAATCTTCTAACATACAAATAAGGATCACACCACTTCAGAACAATCCGCAGGAGATAACCCACCTGCATCGCCTCAATATAACATTTCCGTATACCTTCCACCGTCATACACATTACACTACCGCTTAGTCTTCCTGAGTCTGAACTCATACCGCAACATGAAATTTACTTCACCCCCAACTAGGAGACACGAAAAGATTCTTCACGCGCCCATAACTCGGAGCTACACATCTAATCACAATGGAAATCATACACTTAATAGTTCATCTATCATCCAGCAGACCTTCCTCGTCACTTCCAAGTTACATAGATACATTTGACAGTACTAACATACTCATCACATAGCTATCCAACCGTCACTTCCACTAATAGGGACAATACCGAACATATAAGTTCAAAACACTTACTCACACAATCAGCACCTCGGTGCTCAAGCCATATGCAAAGATCCGGCGTCAATTCCTCCAGACTGGCCCAACTTCAACGTACAAAGATCACATCTCGCCCCTCGATCGGGGAATCATAAGCCATCAAGGCACATCTGATACTGAGCGCTTATATGCGCATGCGAATGCGTGGAAGGAATTTCAAGAGTTACTTTTCAAGTTGAATCAAGGACGCACGATAAGAGTTCAAGAATGCGAAGTTTTCCTAAAGGTTCTGTAGCCTCTCGAGGATAAATACAGATGTCTCCGCACCAACCCGCGAGACTCCACTAAACCTGCTATGACTCGTGACACCTATGTAACCTAGGCTCTGATATCAACTTGCCACGATCCAAACCCCGCTCCGGTCGTGATGGCGCCTCTCGTGAAGACAAGGCCAGCCAGATCTTTTCAGAACACCACTTTTAAGTAGTTAAACAGTTTAAATATAATTTAATGATATTAATTAGCGGAAATACAACCCAACACAGCCCTAATCGGGATATCACAAGTCATGAGCATCTATTAGAGTGTGAATACAGTTCTACAAGGCCTAAAAAAATACACAGAACATGATTAATGAACAAAAGAGAGAGAAGCGGCGCTGCGAACGCTGGCAGTCACCTCGCTAAACTCCTATAGCTCTACCTCCAATCAGCCAAAACCCGCTACCGGGTGAATAAATACCTGCATCTGCACACGAGGTGCAGGGAGTACTACAACTCAGTGAGTAATAAAGATAAATAACAACTGAGCAGTAAAAAATCACGTAAAGCGACCAACATGCTATATAGAAGCAGGGTACAATCTTTTGAGAAAATAGTGAAGCTATGAAATCTTTAGAAATATCTTGGCTTAGTTTAAATCTCTTTTGAAAATGATCTTTTCAACAGTTACGAAATGATTCAAAATAGTTAGTGTCGATAAGTACAGAAGATCCGCCCCTCGGGCACAAATACCACAGTATAACAGGTAAAAAGGCAAGTCAATATGCAATATGAGCACATAAAAGATCGCCCCTCGGGCAATATCTAAAATAGTACCAGACCCTCGGGCTCACTCTCAGAACACTCTCAGCCCCTCGGGCTCTCTCTCTCAGATCACTTTCAGAATAGTATCATATAGTAACAGTTGCGGCATGCAACCCGATCCACATCTCGCTGCGGCGTGCAGCACGATCCATATATCGTCGACGGCGCTCACTAGGGGTGTGCAGACTCCGGGAGGGGTACCTTACGGCCCAAGCGCAATATCAAGCCACCTCGTGGCATCATCTCTCGGCACTCGGCCTCACATCACTCTAGCCATCTCGTGGCATATAAATGTATCGCAGGCCCTCGGCCTCATATCACTCAGCATACCCTCACATATGGCCCTCGGCCTCACTCAGTCCAAAAATCATCACAAGCCCCTCCGGCATTTGTAAAACAATAGTTCTTAGCCCAAATATCATTTCGAAATTTCATTTAAGTTTCAAATCTGAGTAAAATTGGCTGAGTTTGTAAAACAGTAGATATCAACAGGACTTAGTTCAAATAATATGTCAAAACAGAGAGGAAACAACGATAAAAATCCCCGAAGGGTTCAAATAATTGTCACGAAGCCCAAATATGGCAATCAGCCCAAATCATGATAATAACAAATAAGTTTCAGTCAAGTACGCGGTAAAATAATCAATCGGGACTGACCAAGTCATAACCCCCAGTAGTAAAAGACCCCACGATCATCATCCAGCATGTGTCTCACCTCAATATAGCACTACGATGTGCAATCCGGGGTTTCAAACCCTCATATCATTTACAATCATTACTCATCTCGAACCGGCGAAATCTCTAGCTCGCGATGCCTTTGCTCCTCAAATCGGCCTCCGCTCACGTCGAATCTACCCAAAATTAGAGCGAATACATCACAATATGCTAAGAGAACAAAGCCCAAGCGAAAACAATCAATTACGGGCACAAATCCCGAAATTACCAAAACCCGAGCCCCGGACCCACTTCTCGAAACTCAAAATTTTTTTACATCATTAGATTCCTCATCTCCCCACGAGTTCATACATATCAAATGTTCTCAAATCTGACCTCAATTCGTCCTTCAAATCCCAATTCAAAAGTCCAATTTCTCAAGCCCTAGCTCTTCAATTTTAGGCTTAGTTTCCATGAATTTCTAGGTGAGTTTCACAATAAAAATAAGTTTTAAGTTCAAAAATCTTTTCTCCAGGTGTTATCTCTTGAATCCCTCTTCAATTTCCCTAAAAAGCTTCAAAATCGCCCAAAAATGGTGAAAGTTAACTCCAAAATCGCAGACAAGAGCTATTAAAATATTCTACCCGGGCTTTAAAGGCCTTCTTCGCGAACGCGGTCCATCTCTCACGAACGCGTAGCACAAAATTACGCTTACCATCTTTTACCTTACGTGAACGTGTCATGCCAGTCCTGAACGCACTGCTTCCACAGTTGAACTTCGCGAACGCGTTCTCTTCCACGCGAACGCAATGAACATTTGACTATCAGCTCAAGAACCTCTTTCGCGATCGCGTATCCACACTCATGAACGCGATGCATCCTCTCTCAAACCTTCGCGAACGCGATGCTCACAAACTCAGGCCCTTCGCGAACGCGAGATCCCCTTCGCGAACGCGAAGGCCAAAAATGCCTGCAACTGACCTGCAATTTTCTGAAGTTCTCAAAACATACAATTGATCCGCTTAGCCTCCCGAAACACACCTGAGGCCCTCGAGACCTCAACCAAACCTACCAACATAACCCATAACATCATTCAAACTTGTTCCAATCGTCAAAACACCTCAAACAACATCAAAAATTAATCAAAATTTATCGAATTCAAGCCTAAGTTTCCAAAAACTTCCGAAATACACTTTCGATCAGAAACCCGACCAAACGACGTCCGAATGACCTGAAATTTCCCACACACATCACAAATGACATAACGAACCTACAGCAACTCTTGGAATTCCATTCCGACCCTGGGATCAAAATCTCACCTGACAACCGGAATTCGCCAAAATACCAATCTTGCCAATTCAAGCCAAATCCCTCCACGGACTTCCAAAATGCATTCTGATCGCGCTCTTAAGTCATAAATCACCTAACGGAGCTAGCCAAACCATAAAAATTTTGATCCGAGCTCATATAAAAATAAGTCATCTCTTGGTCAAACCTTTCAAATTGAAAGCTTTCAACTGAGACCGTTCTTTCAAATTCATTCCGATTTTCCTGAAAACCAAAACCAACGATCTACATTAGTCATAGTGCATTACACGGGGCAAGTCATGACCGAGAACTGGCGATCAAAGTGCAAAAACTCAAAACGATCGATCGAATCGTTACATTTTCTTTCTACAGAAAGTTAAAATCATATATTATCTCCAATATACACAATCCAAAATTATTCAAATCATGCTTCAGGTGCTTTCCAAATCTTTGCCATTCTTTTTCAATATCGAGAATGCAATTACTATATCCCGTGCTATTGATAAGCATGCATATTCATAAATAAGGTAGAGATAACAGAGAAAAATTGTCAAACACTAAAAGATTAATGCATTAGCTATGAATATATCATCATATCAAACATAAATAATCAGAATTAGCACAATTTACTGTACCTTTCAAAACAGAGGTGCATCCAAATATGATCGATAAGATTCGAAATCAATAAAGTAAGTAAGTGCATAATCAACAAAAGCTAATACAACATGACTATTTCAAAACTGACATCTTCAAAATGGTAAAAGAAATTTGATGCGCTACCATCCGAAAGAGAACAATCGACTCGGGAATATCAATCAATACCTAATAGGAAGAACATAAAGGAAAAAATGAAAGCCAATAGAAAAGCAATACTTACCGGAGTCTGAAATGCTGAACACACATAGGTATAACTATCACAACAAAGTGAAAACTGAAATAAAGAAGATTAAACATCAGTAATATACATGCGTAGATAAAGAAGATGGAGAAAGGATCAAAATTACATCAATAAATAAATTACAAATAGAAGTGCAACAGAAAAATCAGGGATAAAAGCAAGCAAAACATTACTGCAAATAAAGATACCGTATCGTGGATAAAAAATTGGTATTGAATTCGCATACAGCAAATTGAATCTTAAGATATTTCTGGCAAAATATAGAGTACCGGATGGAGAGATCTAAAGAGAATCTCATTTCCTTGCAATTTATTTTATATTTTGTGCCCTTTCCAATAACTTATTTTATTAATTTGGGTTTCTTCACCTTATAATTAGGGAAGGGGCTGATTTAGAAGACATTGAGTATAGATATAGAAAATAACTGAGGATACTCAATGACCTACAAAACGTAGGTGAAATTATATCACAAGCACAATACACTATTGAAACCACTTCCTAAATTAGATATTTTTCCACTGACTCTTATTCTTCGAGAAACTGCAAGAAAATAAACATATCTCTTGAAATTAAATTGCAGTTTAATTCCCTCCTCTACCATAGGTTTTCTGTCACACGCCATAGGGAACTTCTACTTTACTTTTAGAAGTAGAATCGATTGTATATGGAAGAAGATCTTCTAACTCATCTCTCAAGTAGAATTAGGATCAATTGTGCCATTTTGTATAGATGACCTAGGTTTAATTCAATTTGTTCTTTGTATATCCATTTGTCTATCAGTTTAGGATAGACAAGTGGATGCTCACTATAGGTCTAACTCATCACATTACTCAGAATTCACTTGGTTACCAAGTTTGGGTTATCAAGTGTACGTCCATTGTAATCTTGGAGGTCGGGTTCATGTCCTCCTGTTAAAATTAATGTATTGTCTTGTCCACATATGTCCATATTTGTCTAGACTTGTTCACTTATGTTCAAACTTGTCTACATTAGTCCACACTAGTTCACATTAGTCTACACTAGTTCACATTAGTTCATGAACTAGATTAGTAGCTACATACATGTACTAGGGTGCGAACTTATGTGAACATAATTAGTATGTCCGCATAAGAAGTAGACTAGATGCATGTAGGAGTTTTACTATAAATACCCCATGTATTCTAGCCATTTGAATGATCAAACAAAATTAAGTGAAATTAATAAAAGCCAATGAAAACTATCCTTCACAAATATAAAAAAAAAAACTCTCTATTTGATTTTCTCTTTGATCACAAATCTTCCTACCTCAATCCAACATATTGGTATCAGAGCCCATTCGATTAAAAAATTGGGTGTTAAGAAAATCTAAACAATGGCTTTAACTAATGGACAAAGAGTGGCTCAACTTCAATGGAAAAATATGATTTTTGGTACTTGAAAGCTAAAACAGTTTTTCAAGCACAAGATTTGTGGGAACAAGTTCAAAATGGTTATAATGAATCAGAAGAACTCATAGAACTAACAGATGTAGAAACAAGAATACTAAAGGAGACAAAAAGGAGAGATGCAAAAGCTCTTGCTTATATTCAACACGCAATGAGTGAATTCATCTTTCCAAGAATCATGAGAGCCACAGCATCAAATTAAATGAGGCTTGGGAGGCTCTACGTGAGGAATTTCAAGGAGATACAAGTGTACGAAACATCAATCTTCAAACTCTAAGATGTGAGTTTGAAAACTTGAAGATGAAAGATGGAGAAAGTTTAAAAGAATATTACTCCAAAGTTGTTGAAATAGCAAATCAAATGCTATTGTATGGAGAAGTTATTGAAGATACAAAAATTATGGAAAAGATCTTGATAAGTTTGATTGAAAAATATGATCCCATAGTCTCTATTATTGAGGAGACTAAGGACATCACAAAGTTGAACATCCTTGAGTTAATGGCATCACTACAAGCACATGAGCAAAGGTTGTTAAGACACTCCGACAGATCTATTGAGAGTGCTTTGCAATCTAAGCTCAATGTGTCCACAAAATCACAAGGAGAATCATCAAAAGGAGGAAAATCAGGTCGTGGAGGAGGAAGAAATCAACGAGAAAACAGCTCTGACAACTCCCAACAAAAATGTGAAATTTGCAAAAGAAGCAACCACGTTGACAAAGATTGTTGGTTTCAAGGAAAGCCACAATGCAACCACTGCAAAAAGTTTGGTCATATGGAGAAGGATTGTAGATTCAAGAATCAACAACAAGCAAAAGTCTCTGAAGAAAAAGGAGAGCAAGTCCTGTTCTTTGCAAGCTGTCAAATGGCCAAAGAGAAAAATTATAATATTTGGCTGTTGGATAGCGGGTGCAGCAATCATATGTCCGGAAACAAAAGTATTTTTACAAGTGTGGATGACAAAGTGAAGGCTGAAGTGAAAATGGTAAATGGTGATGTTGTTCAAGCAATTGAAAAGTGCTCAATCCATGTCCAAATAAAGGAAGGTACAAACTTCATCCATAATGTACTTTTCGTTCTAGATTTAGATTAAAATTTATTATTGGGAAGCCGGTAGAAAATGGATATGCTGTCTATTTTAAAAATAATTGTTATACAATTTATGATTAAAAAAAGAGGAAACAAATTGACGGCAAAAGCAATGATAGAAAAAGGAAGAAGCTTCTCATTAACCTTCAATTATGGGGGAGAAGTAGCCATGAAAGCACAAGTGAAAGATGAATTCTGGCTATGGCACAAAAGGCTAGGGAACTTGTACTTTAATAAAATAAAATTATTGTAGGAAAAAGAAATAGTATATGGGTTACCAAAAATTGAAGAAAAGGATGGAGTCTGTGAAGAATGTACTATTGGAAAACACCATAGAAACTCATTCCTTCAAGGCGAAGCTTGGAGAGCAAATAAAGCTTTGGAGCGCTGGTCCATACCGATGTGAGCGATCCAATGAGTACCATATCTCTTGGATGTAACAAGTATTTTATCTTGTTCATTGATGACTATACACGGATGACTTTGGTTTATTTTATGAAACAAAAATATAAGGTGTATGGCATTTTTAAAAAATTCAAAAGCCTTGTGGAAAAACAAAGTGGATATATGTAAAAGTGTTAAGAAGTGATCGAGATAAAGAATATACCTCAAAAAATTTGAAAAATTTTGTGAGGATGAAGGCATTGAAAGGCAACTAACCGTTGGGTACACAACACAATAAAATGGTGTATCCAAAAGAAAGAATCAAACGGTTGTTGAAATGGGAAAAACTATGTTGAAGGAGAAAGGAATGCCAAATACTTTTTGGGCTGAAGCAGTGTATACGGCGGTATACTTGATAAACAGGTGTCCGACCAAGGCAGTGCAAAATGAGACCCTCTTGGAAGCTTGGAGCAAGAGGAAACCTTCAGTGAAGCACTTAAAAGTTTTTGGGTGCATTTGCTATGCTCAAATCCCGAAAGAAAAGAGGAACAAGCATGATGAAACAAGTGAGAAGTGCATATTTGTTGGCTATAGCTCAAAATCAAAGGGCTATAGAATGCATAGCTTGAAGAGGAAAAATGTCATCACAAGCAAAGAAGTGTTGTTTGATGAAGGAGCCAGTTGGAATCGGAAAAGAATGAGGCTACAAAAAATATGGTGGTGGTTGAGAATGAAGAAGAAAATAAGGAGGAAGAAGTTCCAGAAGCTGATCCTTCCTCACCTTCAAGCAACGAAGCAAGCTCTAGCATTTTGAGTCCAACAAGTACTCCGGTTAAAATGAGAGACCTTGCTGACCTTTATGCTTCGTGCAACTATATTTCAAGGGTGAAGAATTAACTTTAATTGGTTTTTGTGACAGCGATTGGGCAGGTACAAAAGATGACATAAAAAGCACATCGGGTTTTGTGTTTTCACTTGAATCGGGAGCATTTTCTTGGAAATCAAAGAAGCAAGAAATAGTAGCACAATCATCAGCAAAAGCTGAATATATTTCAGCAGCAATTGCAAATTTTCAAGAAGTCTGGCTTAGAAGAATTTTAGAAGATGTTGGAGAAAAATAAAGTTATTTTGTGACAACAAGTCAACCATACCAATGGCATAGAATCCAATTTATAGCAGCAGAATAAGGCACATAGCAGTGAAGTATCACTTCATCAGAGAAAAAGTTGAAGGAGTGATCGAGCCAAAGTTTTGCAAGTCCGAGGATCAAGTTGCGGACATTTTTACCAAGGCGCTACCAAAGAATAAGTTCATGTTGCAATTTTTACCTTAAACTACAAATCATGTTGGAAGAAATATCACATGTTATTGCCCTAAATATTTAATAAGGTACACGAGTAAGTAGAACAAGGGGATAGAAAAGGGTAATGTTTTTCTAATGGTGGCTTCCGAGGAGATTCGCATTACGGTCATAAAGTCTTCTAAACAATCATATGGAGAAGATTAGATAATTACATTATGCTGGTTTCACAAGGCTAATAGTACACAGAAAATTAATTTAGTGCTTATCACCTCTAAGATGAAGGTCTTCTTTTCAAACTAATATAGTATTTTCAGTGTAATATCCATTATCTTTTATGACCCCTTGAGCATGTTGAAAAAAATTTCACTCTAAAAAATAAATGTGCCTAAGTAATTGCTTAATTAGTGTCGTCTCCAGAAATGATATGATGTCAAAGTTTATTTTTAGCTATAATCAATGAGCTTGTTGTTATGAGATCATACAAAAGGGATGTTGGACAACAGACATGCAGGTGAGGGTAATGTAAATGAACTTTTTTCCAAGATGCAAAAATAGAATTATAATTCATTTGTAATTGTTTTTTCAACACTAATCCAACTTTCCATTTTAAACTTAAAAATAGATAACTACCTGTAATCACCAAAATTCCAGAGGAATACAAATGGATTTTGTTCAAGCACAATATTATTTTGACATAAATATGAAAGGATCAAGAAATGTTGTTTCCCTTCCGTTTGAGCCAATATAACTATAATGAAGCCCTTTAAGAGGATTTTAAACAGATCAAAGCTGCAACGACTAATGAATTCAACCATGAATACTTGCAATGCAGCAGACTGATAGCCATGAATAAGGAACTTCATGCCAGTTTGAATAATGTTTATTTGGATATATTCACAGTAGCAATATATGATATTAGAGTATATTGAAGATATGGAAGCTCCCTTTTACTAACCTGCTCAACGTATGCATGCTGGGAGAAGGTGCTATAGCAGAACAGGTTGTGCCCTTTGCAGATGAGTATATATTAGGAGCTATGAGGTCCTCGTTCTTCATAGCTTGTATATCCAATGCCATGTACAGGTCATATGGCAACAACCATGTATGCACAATAACTTTTGAAGTCTGAATACCTTGTAAGTTGAAATATGGGCTACCAACACACAATTCTGCTTGACTTTATCATATTGATTTGTTTACTCTATCTTGCACTTAATTATTCTATTGCGTAGATAATAATAAAGTACTATCTACGAATTTATAGTTGAACTCAAAAGTGTGTACTATAAATTGCATATAGGAGGGAACATAGTAAGTTCTTGAATCCGAACATCGAAGAATAGATTCGTGATTAGGATAGACGTATTATAGTTTCCTTACTTGATAACTTTTGTGGGAAATATACATGCGTTCTTGTCAAGTTTGATTCTATAGACATATAGTCCCAGGTTGGCTTAAATAGGCGAGTGAAGCATCAAAAAAACTTCGCGAGCATAATAAACCCTGCTAATAAACAAGTTATATGAGTCAAGTAATTATATCAACACGAAAAATGCAATAGGAGAGACGTCAATCCTATAACCTTGGAATATCCCCTCTCATTGAATTCTTCCTGAGTGTTTGTTTGCTCTACTTGCAATCTTATTTTGCTGCTTTCTTAGTAGTTCGTAGATTTAGTTATAAAAATCACAATCATCTTCTTCACATTCACTTGAGCATTAAATATATAAATAGCTTAGATTGGAAAATAGTTGATCATAAATCCTCGTGGGAACGATACTTTCTTATCGCTTTGTTACTTGTCGACCGCGTATGCTTGCGTATGCGTTTGGTCCCAATAAGTTTTTGGCGTCGTTGCCAGGGATTTAAAAATTAGTTATTTGTCTGAAATAAGCTCTTATTTGTTTTTGTTCAAGTGTTAATCTGTTTGACTGTTTCTGACTCTTCAGGTGTTCACCTTGAATTCTAAGAAGAAGCAACAGTTTGAACAACCTTCCTCCTCCTAATCAAGAACCCGAAAGACTCTTCCATATGTTAAAGAGGGAGGCGGAAAAAAGTGCAAGAATTGCAGAATTGCGTATTGTGGTCCAACAAAAGCCAATCAAGATAGCAGAAAATGAAGAAAGACCGGTGATTGAGGCTGCAAGGTCTAGTCTTGCGAACATGACTCAGGCTATCGTGAAGCCTAATGTAACTAGGCACTTTGAGCTGAAGCAATATAGGGTACAAAAGTTTCTAGGAAAATCAAGTAAAAGGGACATGCATGCCAAGTTGGAAGGAACAATAAATTGCCTACTTAATTGATAATTTACACCGCAGCTAGATCATTATTATAAACTGTGAAGAAAAAATTCGTAAGTGCAATTGTCTAGAAAAAAGGCAAAGAACCAGCATGCACCCAAAAATAAAAGCACATAGAAGAACTATAGCAACAGAGAAAACCATCAGAAATTCAGTGTACTTGACAAGACAAAGATCCAGGAAGGGTTAAAGCAAGAAACAAAGTTGTGCAAGAAGAGCTGGATTGTGATGACCCGACCCGTCGTCTCATGAGTTATCGCTCCGTTTCCCCCATTTTCTATTTCTTTATGCTTCATAATTAGTGTCTTGTGTGATCAAGTTGGTTTGGATTGATTTTAGAAGAAAATGAGACACTTAGTCTCTTTAAGGAAGGCTTAGTTTGGAAAAGTTAACCGGATGTTGACTTATGTGTTAAAGGGCTCGGATATGAAATCTGATGATTCGGTTAGCTTTAGGAAATAATTTGTGACTTAGGAGTGTGATCGAAAGTGATTTTGGAGGCCCGATGTAGAATTGGGCTTGAATTGACGAAGTTAGTATTTTGGCGATTTCCGGTTGATAGGTGAGATTTTGATCCAAGGGTCGGAATGGAATTCCGAGAGTTGTTGTAGCTTCGTTATGTGATTTCGGATGTGTGTGCAAAATTTTAGGTCATTCGGAGGTGGTTTGGTTGGGTTTATGATCAAATGTGTGTTTCAGAAGTTTTAGAAGAACTTAGGCTTGAATCCGATGTAATTTGATGGTTTAGGTATTTTTTGAGGTGTTTTGATGACTGGAACAAGTTTGAATGATGTTTTAGGATATGTTGTTATTTTTGGTTGAGGTCCTGGAGGCCTCGGAGTGATTTCAGATGGCTAAACGGGAAGCTTTGGACTTTGAGATATTGCAGAAATTCCAGCAGCTGTGCAGGGGTATTTTGGTCTTCGTGATTGCGAGCATGGGGCCGCAATCGCATAGAAGGATTTTGGCAGGCCCGAGTTTTGTTCTGCACGCTAGCAATAGAGAGACTGTGATTGCGGAAGGTAAGCATCGAGTTCGCAGTGGGTTGTCCGCGTTCGCATAGTTCTGGGAAGTCATTCATCGCGTTCACATGGGATAGGTCGCGTTCGCATAGGTCAATTTGGAAGTCTTAAAATATTGCTTGTTGCGATCGCGATCCTGGGGCCGCGATCGAATTGAAGAAAATCGGAGCTGGGTAGAATAGTTTTTAAACATTTCCTCTGTGAGCTAGGTCATATTTTCCTCAATTATTGGGCATTTTGAGAGCTATTTGGGAGAAATTGAAGAGGGTATTGAAGAGGATTGATTGGAGGTAAGTCCTATGAACAAAAAACGTGATTATTATGTGAAATCAACCTAGAAATTCATGGAAATTTAGCTAAAGAAGGAAGAACTAGGGCTTGAGATTTTGAGATTTTAAATTGGGATTTGAGGGGTCAATTGGACTCCGATTTTGTTGTTCTTTATATGCATAGACTCGTGGAGAGATAAGGAACCCGTTTGTGTAAAAAATTCTGTATTTTGAGTAGTGGGCCCGGGGCTCGGGTTTTGCTAATTTCAGGGTTTTTGATATTTTTCGATTTTTTTCGCTTGGGTTTTGTTTCCTTAGCCTATTGTAACGTATTCATTGTGGTTTTGGTCAGATTCAACGTGTGAGGAGGCTGATTTAACAGACAAGGGCATAGCGAGCTAGAGTTTTAGCCGGCTTGAGGTAAGTAATAGATGTAAATGATGTCCTGAGAGTTTGAAACCCCGGATTTGCACATCGTAGTGCTATATTGAGGTGACTTGCATGCCGGATAGCGAGCGTGGAGTAGAGCACCGTTGGAGATTGTGACTTGGTCCGTCCCGATTGATGAATTTACTACGCATTTGACTGAAATTTACTTGTTATCATCATATTTGGGCTTCGTGCCAACTGTTTGAACCCTTCAGGGATTGCTACTACTGGTTTCTCACCATTTTGACACATTATTTTAACTTAGTCCTACAATTTAATACTGTTTTACAAATTCAGCCACTTTTACCCAGATTTGAAAAAAATTAAATGATATTTCCAATGATGTTTAGGCTGAGAATTGTTATATTATTGTGGCTCGGGGGGCTTATGTGATTTCTGGACCGAGTATGGGGTCGGGCTGCATGCCGCAGCAGTATCATATTGATATTGATATGAGGCCGAGGGCTTAGTTGATGCCACGTGATGGCTTGATTTTGCGCTTGGACCGTAAGGGGCCCCTCCCGGAGTCTGCACACCCCCAGTGAGCGCCGTCGACGATAAATAAATAGATCGGGCTACACGCTACAGCGGGTACTAGAGGGTACCATATTATGTGTTGATTATCTTTCTATACATGTCGCTTAATTGCTTATTTGCCATAGCATTTCTACATTTCGATTTCATTGTTTTATTGATTCCATTTTACTTTACTTAACTACCACAGTATAGATTACTTTGTGTTTTTCTATGAATTCCTATTCTCAGTCTTTATTTATGTTTATTACTCACTAAGTCGGAGTACTCACATTACTCCCTGCACCTTGCGTACAGATCCAGGTGTGTCTGAGGCTGAGTGAGGATTTTCTGTTGAACAACACATATCCGGGAGCATCGAGGTAGCTGCAATGGCGTCCGTATCCCTGATATCTCCCTTTTATCTTTTATTTTATTTCTTATTCCCTAGACTACTATGCATTAGGTTGATAAACCTGTATTAGAGGCTCAGACTTGTGACGCCGGATCCTTATGGGCTATGTAGTAGGTTTTTTTATTTGATATTCCGTATGTTAAACTCTTATTTCGGCCTTCTAGTATTATGACTTGGTTATTTATCTATGTTAACTGTATAAGGAATTGGGTTAAGGTTGTTAATTGGTCGGGCTTGCCTAGCATTGTGTTTGGCGCCATCACGATCGGGGTTGGGATCGTGACAAGTTAGTATCAGAGCATAGGTTACTTGGTCTCGCAAGTTATGAGCCAGTTTAGTAGAGTCTCACGGATCAGTACGGAGACATCTGTATTTATCCTCGAGAGGCTGCAGGATCTTTAGGAAAAACTTCATCTTTTTGAAATTCTTGTCGTGCGAACTTGTTGATTCGAGTACTAAACTTCTCTTTATTCTATTCTATCACAGATGGTGAGGACTCACGCTACTGGATGATGGGGAAGACCCCCAGTACCACCCATTGAGGCCACCAAAAGCCGTGGACGCGCTCGTAGTCATGGCAGAGGTAGAGCAGCCTAGGCAGAACCCGTTGATCCACCAGTTGCCCCAGTTCAGGATCAGGCTCCGGCTGTGGATACTCCAGCAGCACCTGTTTAGGCACCAGCCGTGCCTATCGTGATTTCGGGTCTTCAGGAGGCTTTGGCACAGATCTTATCAGTTTGCACTGGCCTGGCTCATGCAGTTTCAGCCACCACAGCAGCAGCTACTTCATAAGCTGGGGGCAGCAATCAGACCCCCGCTACTCGCATACCTGAGTAGGTAGTGCAGGGATTTCAGACGCCGGGAGTACCTCCAGCTCAGCCGATTGCACCAGTTTAGGACTTCGTGGTTCCAACTATGCCACACGATGAGCAGTGTCATCTTGAGAGGTTTGGTAGGCTCTAGCCTCCGACATTCGGTGGTGATGAGGGTGACGATGCCCAGGGTTATCTTGAAAAGTGTCAGCGCATGCTCCGTACAGCAAGGATTCTTGAGTCGAGTTGTGTGGCATTTACCACCTTCCAATTCTTGGGTGCTGCTTTTACTTGGTGGGAGCATTTTGAGAGGCGTAGGCCTGTCGGTGAAACACCCCTTTCTTGGCAGCAGTTCTCCGCTCTTTTCCTAGAGAAGTATGTACCTCAGTCCCGCAGAGAGGAGCTGCATAGGCAGTTTGAGTGGTTGACGTAGGGGGATATGATCGTGACTCAGTAAGAGATGAGGTTTTCGCAGTTGGTTTGTCATGCTATTTGGATGATTCCATCAAATCGTGAGAGGATCAGGAGATTTGTGGATGGCCTTAACTACTATCTTCGTATCCTGATGACTAGAGAGAGTATTAGGTTCTACGTTTGACGAGGTGGTGGATATCACTTGTGATATCGAGTCAGTTTTCCATCAAGAGCAAGAGGAGAGGGTGGCCAAAAGGCCTCGTGGATCGGGCAGGTACAGTGATGCTCCTTCAAGGGGCCAATTCCAGCATGGTAGAGGTCATTCTTTTAGGCCTGCTCAATTGGCCCGTCCAGTGTATCGTGGGGCATCTTCAGGTCGTGGTCATCATGGGTCTCCGCAGGGACAGTCTTCACTCAGCGCCCTCCCATCTCAAAGCTTATCTTATGCCCCATCAGCTCAGGGTTCTTCTGCACCGAGTGCATCTGCTAGCCACTCCGGTGCGAGGGGTTCCCTTCAATCCCCATCTCCAGCACCGGGTAGTTGTTATGAGTCCGGAGAGTTTGGGCATATGAGGAGGCAGTGTCCTCGACTTCGTGGTGGTCAGTCTCAGCAGAGGGATCAGCCCTCGACTTTTGCACCAGTTACTTTATCACCCGCCCAGCCAGCCAGGGGTGGAGGTCAGGCAGCTAGGGGTCGGCCCAGAGGTAGGGGTTGATCAGGCGGTAGCCAGGCTCATTTTTATGCTACTTCAGGCAGGGCAGATGCTATTGCTTCGGATGCTGTCATTACAGATATTGTTTCAGTCTGCCACAGAGATGCCACTGTATTGTTTGATCTCGGTTCCACCTATTCATATGTGTCTTCATATTTTGCTCGTTATTTTGATCTCGCCCCAGGAGTCTCTTTCTTTACATATTCATGTGTCTACCCTGATGGGCGATACTATGGTTGTGGACCGTTTGTACCGGTCATGTGTTGTGATTATTGGGGTCTGAAGACCCGAGTTGATCTATTTCTATTGAGCATAGTGGACTTTGATGTAATTTTAGGCATGGATTGTTTATCTTCGTGTCATGGCATTCTAGACTGTCATGCTAAGATAGTCACTTTGGCTATGCCGAGTGTACCACGGATCGAGTGGTGTGGTGTGACTGATTATGTTCCGAGTAGAGTGATATCTTTCTTGAAGGCCCAGCGTATAGTTGGGAAGGGTTGTCTGTCATATTTAGCCTTTGTGCGGTATGTTGGAGCTGAAACTCCTAACATTGATTATATTCCAGTTGTGAGCAATTTTCCTAATGTATTTCCTGTAGACCTGCCGGGCATGACATCGGACAGGGATATTAATTATGGTATTGATCTTGTGCCGGGAACTCAGCCCATCTCTATTCCGCCATATCGTATGGCACCCGTGAAGTTGAAAGAATTGAAGGATCAGCTTCAGGAACTCCTAGATAAGGGGTTCATTCGGCCTAGTGTGTCACATTGGGTGCGCTAGTTCTATTTGTGAAGAAGAAGGATGGCACAATGAGAATATGCATCGATTATAGGCAATTGAACAAGGTAACAATTAAGAACAAGTATCCTCTGCCTCACATTGATGATTTATTTGACCAACTTCAGGGAGCGAGGGTGTTTTCCAAGATTGATCTCCGTTCGGATTATCACCATTTGAAGATCAGGGATTCAGATATTCATAAGACTGTTTTCAGGACTAGATATGGTCATTATGAGTTTCTTGTCATGTCTTTCGGGCTAACCAATGCCCCAGCAGCGTTCATGCATTTGATGAATAGCGTATTTTGGCCTTATCTGGATTCGTTCGTTATTGTTTTCATTGATGATATTCTGGTGTACTCACGTAGTTAGGAGGAGCACGCGCAGCATTTGCGAGATGTATTGTAGAGATTGAGGGAAGAGAAACTTTATGCAAAGTTCTCCAAGTGTGAGTTTTGGCTCGGCTCAGTGGCTTTCTTGGGGCACGTGGTGTCCAACAAGGGTATTCAGGTTGATCCAAAGAAGATAGAAGCGGTTCAGAGTTGGCCTAGACCGTCCTCAGCCACAAAGATTCGTAGCTTCCTTGGTTTGGCGGGTTATTATCGCCGGTTTGTTCAGGGTTTCCCTTCTATTGCATTGCCCTTGACCAAGTTGACTAAGAAGGGTGCTCCGTTTGTATGGTCGGACGAGTGCGAGGAGAGCTTTCAGAAGCTTAAGATAGCTTTGACCACAACTCCAGCATTAGTTTTGCCATCAGCTTCGAGTTCATATACCGTATATTATGATGCTTCGCGAGTAGGGATTGGCTATGTATTGATGCAGGAGGGTAAAGTTATTGCTTATGCATTCTCGTCAGTTGAAGCCCTATGAGAAGAACTACCCTGTTCATGATTTGGAGTTGGCTGCTATAGTTCATGCATTGAAGATTTGGAGGCACAACCTGTATGGCGTATCTTGCGAGGTATTCACTGATCATCGCAGTCTTCAGCATTTGTTCAAGCAAAAGGACCTTAATTTGAGGTAGAGGAGGTGGCTAGAGTTGCTTAAGGATTAAGATATTTCTATTTTGTTTCATCCGGGAAAGGCCAATGTAGTGGCCGATGTGTTGAGATGAAAGGCATTGACTATGGGGAGCTTGGCGTACATTCCAGTTGAGGAGAGGCCATTTGCAGTTGATGTTCAGGCCTTGGCCAATCGGTTTGTGAGATTAGATATTTCGGAGCCCAGTCGAGTGTTGGCTTGTGTGGTTTCTCGGTCTTCTTTATATGACCACATCAGAGAGCGTCAGTATGATGATCCGCATTTGCTTGTCCTTAAGGACAGGTTTCAGCATGATGATTCCAGAGACATGACCATTGGTGATGATGGTGTGTTGAGGATGCAGGGCCGGATTTGCGTGCCCAACATGGATGGCTTCAGGAGTTGATATTGGAGGAGGCCTATAGCTTGTGGTATTCCATTCATCCGGGTGCCGCGAGGATGTATCAGGATCTTAGACAACACTATTGGTGTTGGAGGATGAAGAGAGATATTGTGGAGTTTGTAACTCGGTGTCTCAATTGTGAGTAGGTGAAATATGAGCATCAGAGACCGGGTGGCTTGCATCAGTAGATGGTTATTCCTGAGTGGAAGTGGGAGAGGATCACTATGGATTTTGTTACCAGACTCCTTTGGACTTTGAAGAAATTTGATGCTATTTGGGTGATTGTAGACAGGTTGACCAAGTCTGCGTACTTCATTCCTATTTGTACTACTTATTCTTCTAAGCGACTGGCAGAGATTTATATTCGAGAGATTGTTTGGTTGCATGGTGTCCCAGTTTCTATCATATCAGATCGGGGCACTCAGTTTACCTCTCAGTTTTGGCAGACTGTTCAGTGAGAGTTGGGTACTCAGGTACAGTTGAGCACAGCTTTTCACCCTCAGACGGATAGGTAGTCCGAGCGCACCATTCAGATACTAGAGGATTGCAACGCGCTTGTGTTATGGACTTCGAAGGGTCATGGGATCGGTTTCTACCACTTTCAGAGTTTGCCTACAACAACAGCTACCAGTCGAGCATTCAGATGTATCCGTATGAGGCCCTGTATGGGAGGCGATGTAGATCTCCAGTTGGTTGGTTCGAGCTCGGTGAGGCTAGGCTATTAGGGACAGATTTGGTCCAGGATGCATTAGAGAAGGTGAAGGTAATTCAGGACAGACTCCGTACAGCGCAGTCGAGACAGAAGAGTTATGCGGATAGGAAGGTTCGAGATGTATCCTACATGGTTGGTGAGAAGGTCCTGTTGAAGGTTTCACCCACACAGGGTGTTATGAGATTCGGAAAGAAAGGGAAGTTGTGTCCGTGATTCATTTGGCCTTTTGAGGTACTTCGGAGGATTGGGGATGTGGCTTATGAGCTTGCCTTGCCACCCAGCCTGTCGAGCGTGCATCCAGTTTTTCATGTTTCTATGCTCCGGAAATATATTGGAGACCCGTCCCATGTTCTGGATTTCCGTACGGTTCAGTTCGAGGGTGATTTGACTTATGATGTAGAGCCAGTAGTCATTTTGGATCGTCAGGTTTGAAAGTTGAGGTCAAAGGATGTTGCTTCGGTGAAGGTGCAGTGGAAAGGTCGGCCCGTGGAGGAGGATACCTGGGAGACCGAGCGGGAGATGTAGAGCAGATACCCTCACCTATTTGAGGCTTCAAGTATGTTTCTTGACTCGCTCGAGGACGAGCGTTTGTTTAAGTTGGGGAGGATGTGACGACCCGACCCGTCGTCTCATGAGTTACCGCTCTGTTTCTCCCATTTCCTGTTTCTTTATGCTTCATTATCAGTGTCTTGTGTGATCGAGTTGGTTTGGATTGATTTTAGAAGGAAATGAGACACTTAGTCTCTTTAAGGAAGGCTTAGTTTGAAAAAGTCAACCAGATGTTGACTTATGTGTTAGAGGGCTCGGATATGAATTCCGATGATTCAGTTAGCTTTAGGGGATGATTTGTGACTTAGGAGTGTGATAGAAAGTGATTTTAGAGATCCGGTGTAGAATTAGGCTTGAATTGGCGAAGTTACTATTTTGGTGATTTCCGGTTGATAGGTGAGATTTTGATCCGAGGGTCGGAATGGGATTTCGAGAGTTGCTGTAGCTTCGTTATGTGATTTGGGATGTGTGTGAAAAATTTCAGGTCATTCAGAGGTGGTTTGGTTGGATTTTTGATCAAATGCGTGTTTCGGAAGTTTTAGAAGAACTTAGGCTTGAATCCGATGTAATTTGATGGTTTAGGTGTTGTTCGAAGTTTTGATGAGTGGAATAAGATTGAATGATGTTTTAAGATGTGTTGGTGATTTGGTTGAGGTCCCGAGGGCCTCGGGGTGGTTTCAGATGGCTAAACAGGAAGTTTTTGACTTTGAGATATTGCAGAAATTGCAGCAGCTGTGCAAGGGTATTTTGGTCTTCGCTATCGCGAACCTGGGGCCGCAATCGCACAGAAGGATTTAGGCATGCCTGAGTTTTGTTCTACACGCTCGCAATAGAGGGACTGCGATCGCGGAAAGTAAGTTTTTGGTGCATCGAGTTCGCAGTGGGGTGTCCACGTTCGCATAGTTCTAGGAAGTCATTCATCGCGTTCGCATGGGATAGGTCGAGTTCGCATAGTTTTTAAACATTTTCTCCGCAAGCTAGGTCATATTTTCCTTCATTGTTGGGCATTTTGAGAGCTATTTGGTAGAAATTGAAGAGGGTTTCGAAGAGGATTGATTGGAGGTAAGTCCTATGAACTAAAAACGTGATTATTCTGTGAAATTAACCTAGAAATTCAAGGAAATTTAGCTAAAGAAGGAAGAACTAGGGCTTGGGATTTTGAAATTTTAAATTGGGATTTGAGGGACCAATTGGACTTCGATTTTGGTGTTCTTTATATGCATAGACTCGTGGCGAGATAAGGAACCCGTTGGTGTATAAATTTCTGAGTTTCGAGAAGTGGGCCTGGGGCTCGGGTTTTGCTACTTACGGGTTTTTTGATATTTTTTGATCTTGGGTTTTGTTCCCTTAGCCTGTTGTAATGTATTCATTGTGGTTTTGGTCAGATTCGACGCGCGAGGAGGCCGATTTGAGAGGCAAGGGCATAGCGAGCTAGAGTTTTGGCCGGCTTGAGGTGAGTACTAGATGTAAATGATGTCCTGAGGGTTTGAAACCACAGATTTGCACATAGTAGTGCTATATTAAATTGACTTGCACGCTGGATAGCGAGCGTGGGGTAGAGTACAGTTGGGAATTGTGACTTGGTTCGTCCCAATTGATGAATTTAGTGCGCATTTGACTGAAATTTACTCGTTATCATTATATTTGGACTTCGTGCCAACTGTTTGAACCCTTCGGGGATTGCTACTACTGGTTTCTCACTATTTTGATACATTATTTGAACTCAGTCCTACTATTTAATACTGTTTTACAAATTCAGCCACTTTTACCCAGATTTAAAAAAAATTAAATGATATTTCTAATGATGTTTTGGCTGAGAATTATTATATTATTGTGGCCCGAGGGGCTTATGTGATTTCTGGACCGAGAATGGGATCGGGTTACGCGCCGCGGCAGTATTATATTGATATTGATATGAGACCGAGGGCCTAGTTGATGCTACGAGATGGCTTGATATTGCGCTTGGGCCGTAAGGGGCCCCTCCCGGAGTCTGTACACCCCCAATGAGCGCCGTCGACGGTTAATAAATGGATCGGGCTGCACGCCGCAACGGGTACTAGAGGGTACCATATTATGTGCTGATTATCTTTCTATACCTGTTGCTTAATTGCTTATTTGCCGTAGCATTTCTATATTTCGATTTCATTATTTTATTGATTCCATTTTACTTTATTTAACTGTCGCAGTATAGATTACTTTGTATTTTTTCATGACTTCTTATTCTCAGCCTTTATTTATGTTTATTACTCACTTGGTTGGAGTACTCACATTACTCCTTGCACCTTGGGTGCAGATCCAGGTGTATCTGAGGCTGAGTGAGTAGTTTCTGCTGAGTAGCACATATCCGGGAGCATCGAGGTAGCTGCAATGGCGTCCGTAGCCCTTATCTCTCCCTTCTATCTTTTATTTTATTGCTTATTCCCTAGACTACTATGCATTAGGTTGATAAATCTGTATTAGAGGCTCAGACTTGTGACACCGGATCTTTATGGGCTATGTAGTAGGTTTTTTTATTTGATATTCTGCATGTTAAACTCTTATTTCGGACTTCTAGTATTATGACTTGGTTATTTATCTATGTTAATAAATAATGAAATGTATAAGGAATTGGGTTAAGGTTGTTAATTGGTCGGGCTTGCCTAGCATTGTATTGGACGTCATCACGACCGGGGTTGGGATCGTGACATGGATGCTTACAAGAAGAGTTCAAGTGTATTTTGATGCTTTATCTACGGAATGTAAGCAAGAGGAGCTGAGAGTAGTCTTTTTCGCTATTTCCATTTTCATATTCGAACTGTATAAATAGATATATGATGCATCATGTTATTTGCGTAAGGTTTAGAATTCATTTGAATGCATGTTTGCCTCAACATACTGATGATAAGTTTTACCAATTAACAGGTAGTTCCCGAGATCTTACATGCATTGTTTTTGCCATGGTTGGTGTGTGAGGAGGCATCAATGAAAAAATCTATGATGTTGGGCCCCTGCTAGCAGTGTTTAGCACGGGCAACCTCAACTAGTACTTATAAAGAAGCCAGAACCACGTTCGTCACTTTTTTTCCATTTGGTGGCGAAACAACCTTTGACGTTGCCATTCCTAGGGCTTCCTTTTTCTTTTTTGCACTTTCAACATAAGCAAGCTTCAATTTAATTTATAAAATTTAACCAATATGATATCATAGTATAAATTAGATATCAGTATTTTTATTTTAGATGCAGACAAATCAGTTTAACCACATCATATGTTTGAGAAAACAAATAAGTTATATTCTTAAAACTTAGTTAGATCATCTTTTCTTAATTTTTAGGTTGAGAATGTCACGCCCCAATTTGAGTTTATTAGGGGAATGCCCGTGCTAAGCACCGGCCCAAGCCCAACAATAAACTTCTACAGTTAATTGAAGGAAAAGGAAGTGTTGCAGCAAATCAAGAGTCCACATTTGTTTTGTTTTTTTAATCGTTTAAGTGTATGCTGCCTATATCCTTCAATAAATGGGCGGAACGGCATATTCAAATTGAGTATTAATAAAATAAATTATGTTTCTGCTTATATCACTGAGTCTGATTCTTGTTTATGGCATGCTGACTAGGACATTTAAATTTTGGCTCCTTGAATTATATGTCCAAAAATGGTTATATCTTATGTAAAACTCAACATATAAAATGTAAAATTTGCATACAAGCAAAGATGACAAAGAAAACATTTCGCAAAGTTGAAAGATCCACATAACTATTAGATTTAATACATTCAAACTTGTGTGAATTAAATGGAGAATTAACTAGAGGAGGCAAAAGATATTTTATTACTTTTATAGATGACTTCTCTAGATTTACATGTGCTTACCTACTTAGAACTAAAGATGAAGCTTTTCAAAAGTTTAAAGAATACAAGTCTGTTGTAGAAAATCAAAAGAGTAGGAAAATTAAAATTATTCGAAGTGATAGAGGCGGAGAATATTTTCCTAACGATTTAGTAAGTTCTGTGAAGAGCATGGCCTAATACATCAAATGAGTGCCCCTTATACTCCTCAACAAAATAGGTTGGCGGAAAGAAAAAATAGAACTTTGGTGGACATGGTTAATGCTATGTTACTTAATGCACATTTGCCACATAATTTATGGGGTGAAGCACTACTAACTGCATGTTATATTTTAAATCGAGTGCCTTCAAAAAGTATGCATATTTCACCTATGAGCTTTGGAATGGTAGAAAACCAAATTTATATTATTTTAAAGTGTAGGGGTATATATCCTATTATAGAGTACCTGACCATCAAAGAACAAAATTGGGTCCTAGAGGAATTAAAAATATTTTTGTAGGATATGCACAACACTCCAAAGCATATAGACTGCTAGATCTAGAATCTAATGTCATTATAGAATCTATAAATGTTGAGTTTATTGAAAATAGATTTATAAATGACAATGTTAATGAAATGATTGAAATAAATGAAAACGTATTGATGCTAATAGATTGTCACCTTCTGAAATTATTAAAAATAAAAAAAGAAGTGATGATATGCAAATAGAACCAAGGAAAAGCCAAAGAATAAGAAAAGAAAAATATCTTGGTTCTGATTTTATTTTGTGTGGCGTCCCGATCCGTCGTCACGTGAGTTACTACTTTATTTTTCCCGTTTTCAGCTTCTTTATGCTTCATTATCCGTATCTTATGTGATCGAGTTGATTCGGAGAGGTTTGGTGGGAAATGAGACACTTAGTCTCTTTTAGGAAAGTTTGGTTTGGAAAAATCGACCGGATGTTGACTTACGAGTTAGAGGGTTTGGATGTGATTTTTGGTGATTCAGTTAGCTTCGGGGGATGATTTGTGACTTATGAGCACGATCGGAATTGATTTTGGAGGTCCGGTGTAGAATTAGGCTTGAATTGGCGAAGTTAGTATTTTGGAGAATTCCGGTTGAGGGGTGAGATTTTGATCCGAGGGTCGGAATGGAATTTCGAGAGTTGCTAGGTGATTTGGAATGTGTGTGCAAAATTTCAGATCATTTGGAGGTGTTTTGGTCGGATTTTTTTTATCAAATGCGTGTTTCGGAAGTTTTAGAAGAACTTAGGCTTGAATCCGATGTAATTTGATGGTTTTGGTGTTGTTTGTGGTGTTTTGATGATTGGAGCAAGTTCGAATGATGTTTATGGGTTGGCACTTTTGGTTGAGGTCTCGGGGGCCTCGGGGTGATTTCGGATGGCCATCGGGATAAATTTTTGGACTTGTGTTATTGCTGAGTTTTGCTGGTTCTGGTATTTCCGCATCTGCGAAAATAGGACTTCATATGCAGTCTCACAGATGCGATGAGGGGCATCGCAGGTGCGGATTTTGGCTATTGGAGGATTTCTGCAGAAGTGGATGGTGGTCTGCAGATGCGGCGTTCGCAGAAGCATATTTAGACTGCAGAAGCGGTCCTGGCTAATAGTGGAACTCCGCAGGAGCAGAATAATTTCCGCAGAAGCGGTTTATTGATCACAGAAGCAAAAATGTCTGGACAGAAAAGGGTTTTAAAGTTTCATTTTGTTCCGCGAGCTAAGGTATTTTTTCACCATTTTTGAACATCCTTGAGAGATTTTGGACGAGAATTGAAGGGGGATTTCAACTGAGATTGATTGGAGGTGAGTTCTATAGCCTAAAAACATGATTTAATTGTAGAAACAACCTAGAAATTCATGAAAAATTTATCTAAAAGGGGGGAGAACTAGGGCTTGAGTTTTGATATTTCAAATTGGGTTTTGATGGGATATTTGAGCTCAGATTTGGGAGTTCTTGATATGTATATACTCGTGGCGAGATAAGGAATTCGTTGATGTAAAATTTTTTGGAATTCGAGAAGTGGGTCCGGGGCTCGGGATTTGAGAGGCAAGGGCATAGCGAGCACTACTAGAAATTGGAGCTATGGCTTCGCTTTTTTTAGCTACGGATCAGTAACCGTTGCTATAGATAAGTGTATTGTTACGGTTGTAACCATTACAAATTATTACTAGAACTACCGGGATACTTTTCAACCAAACCGTTGCAATAGTCGTAAAACCGTTCCGATAGAGATAGATATGGCAACGTTTTGTATAACCGTAGCAATGAATATATCTATGGTAAAGTTGGATAAATATCGTCACAGTCATTTAATTCCCTCCTTAGTTTTTGCCCAAAATTTCTATTACTCACTAAAATGAGAGCGGCTCACAATCTGATTTTTATTTTTTATTTTTTATTCTTATATCTAATAAAATACCAAATATGTATAAAACCCTAATTCATTTTAGTTATAGTTTCATCAAAAATTACGAGGTGATGGCTCAACAACACCGACGATCTGAACAACACCTCCATATTCGGCAGCACCCGTAATTCCTTTCTTCTTGAGCAGCACACGAACGACAAAAAAAACTTCTTCCAAATATTAATCAAGTTGTCGCTGACCTCTTCTTCTTCATTCCCTCACTCGCACCAAATTAGATCCTCCCCTTGATGAAAAAACCTAGTCACCGTCGAAGAGTAGAGACGGACGGAACGCTCCTCCCATTTTGAACCCTAGGAGCCGCCATTCCTTTCTCAAGCTAAAAACTGAGTTCGAAATTTGTTATTTATTGCTGGAGACCTAGCTGAGCTTCACTCGAATTGATTCCAGCCTTTATTTGGGTTTGTTTTGTATCTTTTATGCTCAAGTATGTGTCTTTTCTTACGTCTGTATTTTGTTCAGATCCGGTTTAACGAAAAAATATGCTATTGAATTACTGCTATTTTGTTATTTCTTTAGGTTTGTAAAATGTAGACATGCGTCTTCATTTTTGTCTCCATCTACTGTTACAAGCAAGCTAGTGTCCCTGCTATTTCAGGAAGCCTTTGTATTTCTCCAGATGGTACTAGTTTCCTTGTTGTTCTAAGATTTTGACTGCTTCATAATTTGCTCGTTGTTTAGCAAACATTTCAGATTTTCATATTCCAGACGTGCACAGATACCCAGATCCTCCAAATGAGAAGAATGAGACCAGTGAACTTGATTCAAATGAAAAGACATGAATGTCTTCAAAATCATGTTTGGGTTTGGAAAATCATTATGGTGGAAGAGTTTTCTGATTGGGTGTTTGACTTCCTATCTAGATTTTCTGAGAGACTAAGAATCACATATGATATCCTAGCATTTACGAGCTAGGGTGTCTAGTAATCTATATTACATAGGTACATATTTAGGTATCTTAAACTTCAGATTTGACTTGAAGTAGTTTTTGCAAATCTTAGTGAGTATCGAGCAATTCATCTTGTTATCTAAAAATAGCCGTACAACTTGGAGAAATTATCCTTGTATTCATCTAGTTTACATGACATTAATCTAATAAGCTTATGGAACAAGGTTTCTGCAAGCATTGAATGATGTTCGTTCAGTCAATTGTGAATAGTTGTTCCCGATAAAATGCATTATTTCATGTATTGCAAAAATAGCAGAACCTGAGGTGCAAAAAATTAAATGGTTTTCAGATATTCTTTTTAATTTTTGGAGTTCATGGGAAGTAGGATAAATAGATGTCCAAAAGGTTGTCTAGAATGGAGTTATTGCATGCTTTCATAGTTGGTGCAAGTTATTGGTCTTTCTGTTAGTATTTCTTATGCATACAATGATACAAGACCAAATTTTTGTTACCTGGTTATGTTATATTGGATAAAAGGTTGTCTGGTTGATTGTGTTGGTGTCTGTCATTCATATCTCTAACAGAAGAGCATCTAAGATTGGTCTAAAATGGAACATTATATGTCTACATCTGGCTAAGCACGTTTCAAGCAAAATGCTGCAGTGCTTTTGACTTCATAAGACTAATGTATTTGGCATGAATTGTGAGATGTGTATTCTTTTGTTGTTATGTCCTTTTCCTTACAAGTCGATGAAGTTAATAACATATTCTTGACTGAGAAGTCATTGAATTATAATGTAATTGTGTGGGCTATCCTAAGCTCATCTGTTCCAATGTTGATTGTATTGCAGGTTGAGACCGTTGCTCAGTTTGGGGTTGCCTTCCGTTTATTTGCTTTAGGTCTGGAGTTTTCCTTGATGAAGGTACTTTATATCATTCTATGTGATGCTTTTTTCATAATACTGTTAGAACTAATTAGAGAAAATATCTCGGTATTTCAGCATATATTTTTCCTTACTTGGGGCAGTTTCCTAACATACTATCATGCAGCTAAAAGTTGTCGGTCCTGTTGCTGTTCTTGGAGGGCTGCTTCCAATTGTTATCCTTATATTTCTGTGTGGCGCAACTGCAATGGTATGGCTCTGGAACTGAATTTTGCTTCTTCAATTACTGATGCTTAATTATGCATTCTGTATTGGTCTGCTGTTATGTGGTGCAAACTTGTCAGATGGAGTGTTTGTTGGTTGCTTCTTGTCAATGTCATCAACAACAGTGGTATAATATAAAACCATGATTCTTATTAGTTTATTCTTGTCCTGAAATAAGATAAGTCACATTAATAATGTATTTTAACCATCTTAAACAAACATGTGGTGAAATTTCTAGTTGAGAAAAACAGTAACAATGCTCTTCATGGTCAAGCGACGATTAGAACACTGATTTTTTAGGTAAAATCTGTGTATTACCAGACATCGAAAGATGTTTATTGGTCATTTCATTTATTCATATCTACATATTACAAGAAGGTTGTTCCTTTTTTTTTATTTATCCCCAGGACTGCGTTGTTGGTTTATTGTTCGCTTTGCTTCCTATTCTTGGAGGTAACAGTGGGCTTTTGTATGGAATAATCTCTATGGGAAAACTGTAAGCTCTTATGGGAGTGCTTCTTTCTATATTTTTTGTTTGAGTTGGCAGTAATTTGAGGCTTAGGGCAAGACAAAATATGTTGTTTGCTTTGTCTAGGCTGCTCATCTTGTCTATGTACCTCAGTGTTGCATCAATTGTAACTTGGTCATTTGTTCCTCATTTTTTGAAGTTAATGATACGGTTATCTTCTCAATTGAGTACCTCTCACAGTCATATTTTCATTTATTCTTTGCTCCACATTCTTTCTCCCTATCCAATAATAGTTGGTCAATTTAACTTGCATGGAGAGCAATGGAGAAAGTTTGAGAGGTTTGTTACAACGGACTGTAAATATATATTTCTTAAAGTGCGTCCGTCCTGAAAAACTTGATCAACTTTGACTAGTGATGAGATTAAGAAAAGAATGTTCAAATAGATTATTTTATCTTGTAGAGAAAGGTTTAACTAATAGTTTGAAGTATGAAATCTACAATAGCTGGACGGAAAGATGTCACACCGTTTGTAGAGTACAAGTTTGTATTAGTTTCAATTACAGTGGAATGGTAAACTTGTAGTTAAGCAAATAGGTCAAACAAATATTTGGGACTAACCAAATTGACGGCGGGTCAAGTTTTTTCTGGGATAAAGGGAGTAGTTCTCTATGTAAGGTAACTTGTCACACGCCTTGTGAAGACAAAAAGTAATAGTGTAATACAACTTTATAGGATTTTCTATTACTTATAATGTTTGAAGATGTAAATTGGATCTGATGTGTAGGCGGAAAAAGAATTTTGTATCAAGTAAACTGTAAAAGTACATCGATAAGGGAAAGTTTCAGCAGAGTAAATCATTATAAGCTCCATTTGCTTTTATCATTACCAACTTGATCATCATCAGCCAATCGAATTAGTACAGAAGGCCATTTATCTAACATTAGGGCTGCTGATTTTAGCAGTTTATATTATTCTTTAGCTGCTCCTTTAACTGTCAGACATTTTCGATTAACTGTAACGAGATCGGGCAGAATGAAATTCTTTCTTTAGTGTTTAGGACTTCAAATAATTAAGGAATATCAAGCTACACATGAAGATCTACTTTATTTCATCACTCTCCATCTAAAAAAATGGCATTCATTTTATCATATGCTCATATTGTTTAATCACACTGAAGAATCCTAAAAAATTAAAACTAGACACAATAGCATTCACTCATCTAATTGCCACAATTTCTATGATACCATAAATGAAAATTGTGGCAAAGGCATTGAGTTGATTATCATTTCTAGCACACGTTTTGTTTTTTCCTAGGCTAGTTATAAACAAGCAAAAGTATTTAACTCTTCAGCTTAGATGCCTATTGTAGCATTTATTTGGGACACTCAAAAAGCAATTTCAGGCTTCTCTTTCTTTGTTCTTTGGTACACACACAGAAAGAGGTAATAGGTAGATTAGAAAAGAATATATATATATATATATATATATATATATATATATATATATATGTATATACATACATACATACATACATACATGATAGCAGTTTTGTGTTGAATAGATTTCTGTTATATACAGAAAAAGAGAAGGAAAAAATAGGATGTCTTTTACACACTCCCAGTCTTAAGATTGTCTGCTTGTGAATCTGTGAAATACTATATATATTGGAATATCTAACCTATTTTTCCTCTTAAGTGATAATGCCTTTATATATATTAAGATTATATTTGTCTATTTATCTTGTATATTATTATTCTGATATGCTTCAATTTTGCAGGATTTGGGATTTATTAACTTTGTTGCTACTGCTGGATTAATTGACAGAGAACTGATATTTTTTTCGGCAATATAATTCTGGTAATATTTTTGCTAACCTATTTGATATTTGATTCAGAAATTACTTTAAAATGCTTTCTTTTAGAATGACGAGCATCGAATGGAGAATAGGCCACTAGATGTTCCGGCGTCTCACTTTAAAGCTCTTTTTGAATATTGGAACTCCGATCCTGCCAAGGTAATTACATCCAACTTTTTTCAAATTTGTTCTAGAGTCTCACTTTGAAGAACAAATTAGCTACCTGTCATGAGATAGCTTTTAAAATATCTATGTCATGGGATGCAATAGCTTGGAGAATGTTTGAAGTAGTCAAGTTATATTGTGCAGCCACTCTACTTGTATTAGCTACGTGTCCTACTATGATTTATTTCTAACCAAATTGTCCAAAATATACATATAATGGTATGATCCTTCCATAGGTCCTATTTTTCTTTTTTCATCTTCTTGCCAGCTGGTAACTGGTAACTGCAGCTTCCAGATTTCCATATTGACTGCTTTTGATCTTTCTTCACAAAAATAGCAGAAGTTAGTTACTTCATGAACAACTATCCATCCAAAGGCATTTACCATAGATCATCTCTCTGTTGTTAGAAATTTCGTCGGTGCTTTGCTGGTGCATCCATGGGACTAAAAGAAAGCCAAATATTCTTCTATGTTATTGGATTGGCTCATTATTTGGTCCTATTTGTAACTCTTTACCAAAGACTTCTTATTTCATTACTCTCTTTCTTTATTTCTCACTGGTAAGTCATTATGCTAGGTAGATTTAGCTTTCAAATACATCATTAACCATTCTAGTCAGCCACGAGTAGAACAACATCTCTAATTATTCCTGAAAGATTTATTGACAGTTTCTTTGTCAAGGTTCTTATGTGTAGCTACAAGCTATACCATTCTTGAGAATGTTGTTCAAGTGTTAGGCTAATCATTTGTTCTTGTCCCTTTACAGGCTGTTCATATTAATTTGTTTCGAGGCTTCAGGTATGAGAAATTTGCCTTTGTCCTGAAAAGCTCTATTATTCCTCTTCACCTTTGGCTTAATGTGAAATGCTTGTCTCATTTGTTAACTTCAGGTTTTCATTGGCGTGGTGGGCGTATACTCTCACCATAACCGGAGCTGCTATTGTCACTGTCAGGTACTCTACTGTCATTACCAACACACCGAAAAAGTATCTAGCAGTCATACTTTGCTCTCTTGCTACACTAACAGTAACAGCACCGCTTGTGACAACTATCATCTATGCCTTTGTTCTAAGAGACCTCTTCCCAAATGATATTTCAATTGCAATTGGTGAAAGATTGCATAAAACAACTGGATTATGGGTTAGAACAATGATGTATGCAATTCCACGACCTTTTTGTTCCTAGAACTTTTCGTAAAATTCTTTTAAGTTTGATATGTTGTTCTTTTTTAGTTGTTTGCATGTACATTTAATGTCCAAATTTGGGTCTAGGTAATGTATTTATATAGAAGAAGGCTCATGACTAGCATCTTGTATGTCCATTATTTTCTTTTTTGATCATTTATTTAGTCTAGGCATTCCAGATGAAAGGTAATGACTTTATTTATCCTCTTTTGTAAGTGGAGTAGATCAAGAAATAGAAGATAAAGGCAATGAAGATCTAGACCTTACTTAAGATGAATTTTGAATTGCTATAGATGAATGTTCTAGGAATCTTTTGTTGTCAACATTTTGAAACTTACTACCTTGAAATTTATTAAACTTATGCACTTGCGGTAGAACATTTACTTTTATGGATATTATTAGCATGTTGGATGAGTTATATTATTAATTATTTTATTTTGTGATTTATTTAAATTTTAGTATTATTAGCATGTTTGCATACACATTATAGTAAAGGGTTTAAACCGTCCCAATTGGAAGGAATAATCGTTCCAATAGAGAAAAGGAAAACCGTTGCGATAGACGTCTCTATAGCAACGGATATGAAAACCGTTCCAAGAACCGTTCTTGTAGCTCTATTGGCACGCGAGCGGATGTGATGGTCTGTAAACCGTTCCAATATCGCTACGGCAACGATTTATCTACCTACTGGAACGGTTTTCTATGCGTTACCATAGACCAATTTTTCAGTAGTGGGGCTAGGATTTTGGCCGGCTTGAGGTGAGTAATGATAGTAAATGATATCCTGAGGGTTTGAAACCCCGGATTTGCACAACGTAGTACTATATTGAGGTGAAACACGGGCTTAATGGCGAGCGCGGGGTTGTTACTACTGGGGATTGTGACTTGGTCCGTCCCGTTTGATATTTTACCTCTTATTGACTGGGATGTATTTATTATCATCATGATTTGGATTTATTGCCATATTTTGGGCTTAATGCCGACTACTTGAATCCTTCGTGGACTTTTATCACTGTTTTCTCACTATTTTGATACATTACTTGAACTCAGTCCTAATGATTATACTGTTTGACAAACTCAGCTGCTTTAATTGAATTTTGAGACTTAAATGATATTTCCACTGTTGTTTGGGCTGAGCAATACTATTTTATTGATGCCGAGAGGCTTATGATATTTTCTGGACTGAGTGAGGCTGAGGACCTAAGATGCATTTATATGCCACGAGGTGGCTTGAGTGACGTGAGGAGGCTTCCAGTCCTTGTGAGTGATGTGAGAAGACTTTCAGGTCTTGTGAGTGATGTAAGGAGGCTTTTAGGCCTTATGAATGATGTGAGAAGGCTTTCAGGCCTTATGTTGATATAGCGCTTGGGCCGTGGTGACGTCCAAATCCACTACTAAAAAGTAATAGACACGGCCGTATGCAATATAATTTACCCAACTATGAGTCGGGATTGAATCCCACAGAGAACAATGTGTAGGCGATCAGGAATGTAAGAAAATTATCGCTTATCGCGCAATGTCAAACAATAAGAATTTGATTTGAAAATGTTTTATATCTAAATGCGGAAATATAAACTAACCTAGAAAGCAAGTAAAATGATCAATGACTATAAGTATGGTTGCATCGGGAATTACACTCAAGTAACGATCCAATGTATTTCACGATTTTACAAATATGAGCGAGTTTATGTTAATTAGCCACGGATAATAATTCTTAATTAGCTTCTTCTGAAGACTAACAAGACTTCCTAATTGAATTATCCCTAAAACAATTAGAAGCTTAAGCACACCCGAAATGGCTACAAGTAGTTCAATCCTATCCCTAGGTAGAATTTATAAAATAAGGGTTAATGCCTCAAGTTCTTGTTAATTAATCTTTTCCAACCCAAATTATATTTTCCAAAATTAATTCAGAGTTAATGGGCGAGTCCTAGGGTTAGTTAATCTCTTTGGAAACATTAAAGAACAAGAATAATTAACATAACAATAACTCACTTCATAAAAAAATAAAAATTATTCAATACATAAGCACAACAAGGTATTTAATCCATACTTTAAATATGAATATTTCCATTAACAAGATTCAAGTGTTTGAAATAAATAATACACACTTAAATATTCAATACAAAGCAAGAAAATGAAGAAATAAATATAAATGGGTAAGAAACCTTAACCACAAGCTTCAATCTTCAAAACCCAAGTGTGTGTGCAAAACACTAGCTTCAATAAATGTTCTCTTTAGTTCTATGAACTGAAAATAAGCCAAAGATATGCCAAAGATCTATTTGGACGAGTATAAAAATGGTTTGGGATGAGAACTTATAAAATGTCAATTTTGCCCAAGTCTGATGCTCGACTTCCGCATCTGCGGAAGAATAATCGCAGGTGCGGCTCCGCATAAGCGAAACTCCCATCACAGAAGCGTAATTGTACAATTGTGCTGTCACCGCAGATGCACCATCATAGAGGCGAAAACCAATTGCAGATGTGGTTTCTGATTATTTATCCATTTCCACAGAAGCGGTTCTTTCCTCGCAGAAGCAGGGTCGCTTCTGCGGCCATCCTTCCGCAGAAGCGGATTCACTGAAGAGTTTTTGCTTGTTTTCACCTTGTTTTGCTCAATTCCATTTCAATTCAATTCAAATCACTTTGTAGCATCATTTACCTGAAAAGCTAACAATGCACACCATAAACAACCTCATATTATAGTAAAAGGACATAAAAGCTAAGGAAAAGAGGCTAGATTGAGTGGTAAAATCACCACTCATCAACACCCCCAACTTAAAGCTTTTGCTTGTCCTAAAGCAAATCAAAACCAACACTTCCATGAGGATTTACCCTTTTAAGACACAAGTGGTATTGCTATCATTTACATATCACATTCTCCAATTTAAGCACCATACTTATGGATTTGGCTGGTATTAACAATTAGGCTCAAGTATGTGTATCTTTCCCGAATGACTCCCTCATAAGGAAAAACAACTTCAAGAATGTGCAAAGGAGTTTCAAAATAATCAAGTGATAAACATAAGCCTCAAGAAGTGTCTCAAAAGAACTAGTCCACTACATATGCTCACCTTACTCACTTTCACCAATCCTTCCTAATTCATGTGCCCTCACAAGAAAGAAAGTCCCAAAATCACTATATTTACAATACAACATAAGGGACGAATTTTAAAAAAAAAATCTCACTCTCACAAAGAACTTCAAGTGTTACAACATCTCATACCATAAGCTTTCCCTTATTTTAATTCATCGCTTATTCAAGAATGTTCGGTTGGAGGTCCCATAAGGACTTTTTAGGCTTGTAATGTAGGTTTAAGGAAGGGTCAGATAAGCATTTGGATACAAGTTACTTCACCCTCCTTGAACACTACTCACAATTTTTTGTTCTTTTGCACTTTACTTCTTTTCAAACCCCCATAGCCTCATTTGCTTCTAGTTTCCAATATAGAACCACCTTACATACCTCTTCTAATTTTATTCAAGGCTCCATAATTTATATATATACACATATTCTCTCTTTTTTCTTTTTCTTTTGGAGCTTGAATAATTTAATACAAACACTTTGAGGCATGTGGTCCTAGACTCAATGTACAACCTTACCAATCTCCACTTTGACACCACCACCAACTTAGGCTTTTAGCCTCATTCTCAATGTTCAAGGAGGGTGATAACTGTGATTTCTACATGTTTTATACCCATTCTTACCTGAGCTTTGTGCATTAATTGTCATATATTAGTCCCAAAATGATTACAAATTGCACTTGATTGCAGGTTTGAGCGACAACATGACAAATATCAAAGATCGACTCAAAAAGGAGTGAAATCTACCAAGTGTCAAAAGACAATTGAAGTGGGGAACAAAATAACCTGCGCGGACCGCACTGATTTGGTGTGCGGCCGCGCAGGAGAGTTCAGAGGTTGGGTTAGTTCAAGTTCAACCTGCGTGGTCCGTACTGCTTTGCCACGCGGCCGCGTAGGATAGTTCAGAGACCAAGCAAATACAATGTCAAGCCACGCGATCAGCGATCTATTTCACGTGGTCCGCACTTGTGAAGGTTCTGAGACCCAACCATTCAAGGCAAAAGCCCACGCGGCCGCATACCAAGGCAGTGCGGTCCGCGTGGGTAAAGTTCAGAGAGTGATGATTTTGATGATTCTTGCTACGCGGCCGCATACCATTTCTGTGCGGTCCGCGTCTCTTAGCCAACGCGGTCGCGTGACATACTTGTGCGGTCCGCATCCCCCAGTTCCAGAAGCAAGATTTGAAGACCAAATGCCCTCTGCGGCCGCGTGACATTTGTATGCGGTCCGCGCCAGACCATCAGGGGCATTTTTGTCTGGTTTTTCCTGTGTAGTATAAATAGAACATTTTACTTTTTTTAGAGGAAGTTTTGTTTTATCAGATAGCAGTTGAGCTCGAGACTTCATAGTTTTAGCCTATTTTGGGCAATTTCTTCTTGTATTAACGTGGATTCGAGTAGATTAACATTGTAGTTAATTATTATGTCAATTTCATCTACTATTTCTTCAATTTCCATTACTATTATGGCTAGTTAAACCCATTAGCTAGGGTTTCGGCTCAACCCTAATGTGGGTAATTAATGGGTGTGATTGTTTAGTGCATGAACGATGTTGGGTATTTGTTATTTGGGTTAATTTTATGTTTTCATTAAGATTTGGTGGTTGTAAACACTAAATCTAGCTTAGTGGGTTTTGACTCTTCTTGAGAAAGAGAGTCTATAACCCCAAGATTAATTCCAACAAGGAATTGGGATGGACCCATGAGAATGATAGTCCCAATTAACGGGTTAAACCTCGAGAGAGTAATTACCCAACTTGAACCATAAGTTGTTTTAGCAAATGGGTCTACCCAATTGGTCCTGAGAGAGTCAATTGGGCAAAACCACTCTCTCTACCGAGAGGTGTGAGGGTGGGTGCAAAAGTGCAACAGTTATAGCATAAGTCCCACATTCATCATTCTTGCATTAGGAATCTCTACCCGTTAGTTGACCACATAGGTACATGCCACGGCCCTAGTGCCTTTCTCTATATTGCATACAACTTAGAATCAATATCTTAGCATAACTTAGCTTTAAACTTGTAGTTGATAAATTGTAGTAGATAATCAAAAGAAAACCAAAAATGTTAGAAGATCAATTAAGAGCTAAAACATAGTCCTAGACCATACAAACACTCAACTCCAAATTGAAGCTCCCTGTGGAAAATTGACCCCGATACCACTATTGGGTAAAAATATTAGCGCCCACTCTTCCTTAGGTTGAGTCCGCTCCGATCAGAGGGACGTATTCAAGAGAGGGAATTATTTTACAAAAGGGGAAAGGTTTGTAATGAGTTGGCCAAAGAAAAGGTTTAAAGGCTCAAATTGGGTACTAGTGATATTATTTATGCAAAGGTATACTTGAAAGGCTAAAGAGGTTTTGCAAATAAAACAAAGAATGCCTAAGATCATTCCTCCAACCAAACATACTATCATTAGCATTGAAAGACCAACCGGGCAAGTTATAGATGATAGAAGTAAATACAAGAATTATTTGTATAAACACTAACACTCATGGCACATGAATTAATCAAGATGGGTCAATCATTTTCTACTAAGAATGACTAGAGCAATATTATTCGAACTAGTGGGAAAAGAGTAACTAAAAGAGCCAAAAATTTATCACAAAAATCATTCTTCACCATACAACCTGTTGTTTTAGCTCAAAATCACAATTTCGGAGGGGTATTCTTATTTCACACTTCACCTACAAGAGACTAATTTTATTACTACCAAATAATCCAAAAGTCTCATCCTAGCAAAACAGAACTAATTCCCTTAAGAAAGTTGTCACGCCATCTATCATAGGGAAAAGTCACCCAGTTTAATTCAAAAATGTTCCTTGGGAAAGAACCGTAGCATGAAGAAAACCCAAGAAAATATTATTTAAGGAAATAAAAATAAAAGAAAGCAAAACTACTACAAAGGAAACTAAAATAAAAGAAACTAACACTAATAATCAACAAACTACTAAAGAAACCAAATAATGAAAGAAAAATATAAACAGACTAATCACACCAAGCTCGGCAAGAGCACCTGCTATACAAGTTAGCCCGGCAAGGGCACACAATCCACAACAGCATAATAATAAGCCCGGCAAGGGCATACAATATCCATAGCAACAAAAATAAGCCCGGCAATAGAACACCAATATCAAAGTATGAATAAGTATACTCCTACATACAGCCACCCCCAACTAGAAATGAAGCAGTATCCTCACTGCACAATATCAAATGTAAAGCATAAATAGAATGAGGGTCTTCCTGAGGTCTGCATCATACTAGCAGACTATGGAGGACGGCAGGTCAATGCTGTGCTGGACTAATGGTCCCATCATTATCAGTCTCATCATTGGCATCATCATCACCAACAGACTTTGAAATGAGGGAATACTCCTCACTATCATCTTCGGTTGCCACTGGTATTTTTTTGTCTGGGTTCCCCCATTTGAAGATTGCCTTGATGCCTCTCCACATCTTGATCATAAATTTGCCTTTCTTCTTGTTCTTCTTCTTCTCTTTCTCGAAGTTCTGCTGCAGGTCTACATGAGCCTTGGCCAAAGTGTCGTATGCTCCCTCCAGTCTAGTTACGGATGTTGCCATCTTCTCAATATGCTCATTTTGACTCTTCTGTGCATCCAAGTAACTCTGCATTTCATCCCTGGATAAGTATGAAGGCCTAGGCTGGGAGGATGAGGGCCCACTCAAAAGCTGTGATACTAACTCCCAAATAGATGCAAGCTCGGAGTTTAGCATCCCGAATTGTCCCTGTGTAGCTGCTCGTGAAGAGGAATCTGAAGCAGTAGTAGTTGTGGTGACTTTTCTCTTCTTGCTCTTGACTACGCTCCTCTCTCCTGTCACTCTCAAAGGATGAAAAGGTTTATCAGCAGGTAGCCACCGATCGGTGCCACGTACATCAGCCTCTGCTCTGGTGCATAACTGTGTGATCAGTAAGGGGAACATCATCCCAACATCTTTGTCTCGCAAGTACTCCTTCATCTCCCGCAGGATATAGTACCTAACCTTCACAGGAATGTTGTCCAGGAGGCAAGCAATCATCAAAGCCCTAGGGTAAAAGACATCTGAGGTGTTCCCACAAGGAGGCACCCAGTTGCATATGATATATAGCCATATCTTTGCTTCAGCAGTGAAGTCAGCCGATCTCAACCCTTTTCTCCGGTTACACCATTTGCCTCTCAGAATAGGAGGGAAAAGTTTGGATATAAGCCATTCCCCATTTTCACAATGATCTTTCTCTTGCACCGGCTCCATTGGATAGTTGGGAATACCAAGAGTGTCATTTATTTGTTCGATCCCAAACCTCACCAATTTTCCTCGGATGATGACTTGTGGATTGGCAAAATCAGTGCTCTTGAGGTTGTCGTAAAATTCACACACCCACTCCTCATTAGCCTTGCAAGGGGTGGGGATGAAGCATGACCATCCACTTGAATGGAGCCTGGCATAGAAATCCGAGAGCTTTTCGACCAAATTGTCTTCATGGATGCCCTTTTCAAGAATTATCCTCCTATTGACAAGTTCGTCCAGATATCGATGCTCACATGCAGCTAACATGAAGCGTGATTCATCGCATGGTTCCTCAATTTCCTCTTCAATTTTGGGTTATCGTCCGCTTGTGTTAGAGTCCATTTAACTCGAAACACCTACAAAAAATCAAAACAAGGTGAGTCGGGTAATAGAATCATGTTAAGCAATTCAAAACACTGCAATTGAGCCAAGAAATTAGATTGAATGGGCCTAGAAAACCGCTGATGCAAAGCTACTGGAATTGCACAAATTGCACAGTTTTCGCTTCTGTGGAAATGCCACCGTAGAAGCAGTTCCGCTTTTGCGGCAATTTGATCGCTTCTGCAATTTTTGGCTACTGTTCCAGTTTTCGCTTCTGCGGATGTTCTACTACAGAAGCGGTTCCACTTCTGCGTAAGGTTATCCGCTTCTGCAACTGTCGTGATGTTCTTCACTGCCCAGATTTTTTTTTTAACTTTTGATTCTCAAACCTAATTCTTGGCACCTAATTTATACTCAAGACTTCTAAATTAGTGCAGTATATGAACTTATGATTCAATTGGGACCAATTTTTGTGATACTTAGCAAGAAAATTTCTTTTAAACATTGTGTCGAACATCTTGCAAGCAAGTTAAAATGACCTCTTGTTTGAACAAATTGGGTACTCAGAGTTCCCACAATTGTGTTCAGGATTTATAGCACACACAAACTTACACTCAACCAATTTTCCTCACCCTATTTTTCACACAGATCAGAGGGGAATGGGGAACCTAGCCATGGCAGGCCTTAAGCGAAGAAAAGGAAGAGAAGATAAAACAAAGGGAGAGAGGAGTAGAAGAAAATACCTGATTATCGTGTGAGTGTAGTGGAATTTACAAGCAGAGCAATGGAGATTTTTGGAGTATTTTGGAGATAAGGGAGTTTATGGCTGGGAGAAACAGTAAGCGAAAGTTACCTGAGCAAATGAAGCGTCTAAAAATTGCTCTAAAATTAAAACCTTTTCAATTTTCGCTTTTGCGGCAGTTTCACCGCTTTTGCGGCGCTGCTTATGTGGCCAGCTGTCCGCTTCTGTGATGACCCGACCCGTCGTCTCAGGAGTTACTGCCCTATTTTTCCCATCTTATGCGTCTTTATGTTTCATTATCAGTATTTGGTGTGTTAGAGTTGATTTGGATTGGTTTTGGTAGAAAATGAGATACTTAGTCTCTTTAAGGAAGGTTGGTTTGGAAAAGTCAATCGGATGTCTACTTATGAGTTAGAAGGCTCGGATGTGATTTTTGGTGATTCAGTTATCTTCGAGGAGTGATTTGTGACTTAGGAGTGTGATCGGAATTGATTTTGGAGGTCCGATGTAGAATTAGGCTTGAATTGGCGAAGTTAGCATTTTGGCGATTTCCGGTTGATAGGTGATATTTTGATCCAAGGGTCAGAATGCGATTTTGAGAGTTGCAGTATTTTTTTGAGTGATTTGGGATGTGTGTGCAAACTTTCAGATAATTCGGAGGTGATTTGGTTGGGTTTTTGATCAAGTGCGTGTTTTGGAAGTTTTAAAAGAACTTAGGCTTGAATTCGATGAGAATTGATGATTTTAGCATTGTTTGATGTGTTTTGATGATTGGAATGAGTTTGGGTGATGCTTTAGGATGGGTTGGCACTTTTGGTTGAGGTCCCGGGGCCCTCGGTGTGATTTCAGATGGCCAAACGGGAAGTTTTGAACTTTGAGATATTGCAGATTTTCATCTCAACTGTTGCAGGTATTTAATGCTTCGCGGTCGGAGGAGGTCACCCGCGTTCGCGTAGAGAAAACTTGGGTGGCCTGAGATTTGGTCTTCGCGTTCGCAGCTTCAGGGTCGCGCTCGTGTAGTTCTAGAAATGGAAGCTTCGCGATCGCGGTGGTACTTTCGCGTTCGCGTATAAGGTTTGGGGACCCAGCAGATTTGTTCTCTGCGTTCGCATCAAGGGAGACGCGTTCGCATAGCTATGGGAAACTACTCATCGCGTTCATATGTAGCATGTCGTGTTCGCATAGTACATTTGAGGTCTTGGAAATATTTACTCTTCGCGATCGCGAGCCTGAGGCTGCGTTCGCATAGAAGGAAAACAAAGCTGGGCAGAAGGGTTTTAAAACATTTCCTCTGCGAGTCCAAGTTAATTTCCACCATTGTTGGGCATCTTTGAGAGCTTTTGGATGGGAATTGAAGAGGGTTTCGACTGGAATTTATTATAGGTAAGATTTTTGAACTTAAAACACGATTATATTGTAAAATTGGTCTACAAATTCATGGAAATTTAGCTAAGATGGAAGAACTAGGGCTTGAGTTTTTTTTTATATTTCAAATTGGGATTTGATGGGTCATTTGAGATCGGATTTGAGAGTTCTTGGTATGTATGAACTTGTGAAATGTCAATTTTGCCTAGGTCTGATGCTCGACTTCCACACCTGCGGAAGAAGAATTGCAGGTGTGGCTCCGCATAAGCGGAACTCCCATCGTAGAAGCGTAATTGTACAATTGTGTTGTCACCACAGATGCAGTTCTCGAGGCGCAGATGCGTCATCATAGAGGCAAAAACCAACCGCAGATGCGATTTCTGAGAATTTATCTATTTTCGCAGAAGCGGTTCTTTCCTCACAGAAGCAGGGTCGCTTCTGCGGCCATCCTTCTGCAGAAGCGGATTCACTGAAGAGTTTTTGCTTGTTTTCACCTTCTTTTGCTCAATTCCACTTGAATTCAATTCAAATCACTTCGTAGCATCATTTAACTGAAAAGCTAACAATACACACCACAAACGACCTCATATTATAGTAAAAGGACATAAAAGCTGAGGAAAAGAGGCTAGATTGAGTGGTAAAATCACCACTCATCAGGTCGTAAGGGGCCCCTCCAGAGTCTACACACCCACAACGCGGGTACCCATATGATCTGAGAGTGAGCCCGAGGGGCTGATATTATGCAGAGTGACTGATACTGAGCCCGAGAGGCTGATACTGTTCTGAGCAATTGATACTGGGCTTGAGGGGTAGATTTCTACTCACTATTTACTTGTCTTTTTACCCGATTTACCTATTTATAAAAGGGGATTTCATTTGACTCTTTACTGTTTTACTGCTTCAAGTGATTTACGGCCTGATATAGAATTGCCTTGTGCATTTATGTGTTTTCATGCCTTCGGTTATTATTTATTATTATTACTCACTGGATCAGAGTACTCACATTACTCCCTGCACCATGTGTGCAGATTCAAGCATAGCAGAGTTCGCACCTGAGCACTGATTCCTTCTAGACCAGGCAGCGAGTTAGAGTTACGAGGTAGCTGTTAACGTCCGCAGCCCCTTGTCTCCTCTATTTTATATCATATGAGTTCCTTCAGACTATTGTAGTAGATCTTATATTTTTTAGACTTATAGCAAACTCTGTAGTAGCTCATGACTTGTGACAGCCCGGATTTGGGCTGTGTCGGGATGGTTTCCTTTGTTATTATCGTTATTTCCGCATTATTAGCTATATTAAGCATGTGTTAGAGTTGTAAATATTAATTAATTACTTTAAAAGAGGTGTTTGCATTATTCTGACTGGCCTTGTCTTCACGAGAGGCGCCATCACGATCGGGTTCGAGAATTGGGTCGTGACAAGTTGGTATTAGAGCCAAAGTTACTAGGTCTCGCGAGTCATGAGCTGGTTTAGTAGAGTCTCGCGGATTGGTACAGAGATGTCTGTAATTATCCTCGGGAGGTTGCAGAACCTTTAGGAAAACTTCACATTCTTGGAATTCTTATCGTGCGAACTTGTTGATCCGAGTACTAAATTTCTCTTTATTTTATCCTCTCACAGATGGTGAGGACACGAGCTACCGGACATGATAGACAACCAACGGTACCACCTACTGAGGCCACCAGAGGCCGTGGACGCGTTCGTGGCCGTGGTAGAGGAAAAGCGGCAGGGGCAGCACCTGTGGATCCTCTAGTTGCCCCAGCTCAGGACCAGGCTCCAGCAACACCAGTTCAGGCATCAGCTTTGTCCATTGTGGTTCTGGGTCTTTAGGAGACATTGGCTCAGATTTGGACAGTTTGCACCGGCTTGGCTCAGGCAGTTTCAGCCACCACAGCAGCAGCTACTTCGTAGGCTGGGGGAGGCAATCAGACCCCCGCTGCTCGCACACCTGAGCAGGTAGTGCATGGATTACAGACTCTAGAGGCACCTCCAGCTCAGCCAGTTGCACCATTGCAGGAGTTCAGGGTTCCAGTTATGCCTGAGTATGAGCAGTGTCGCCTCGAGAGTTTTGGTAGACTCCAGCCTCTGACATTCAGTGGTGCTGAGAGCGAGGATGCCCAGGGTTTTCTTGAAAGGTGTCAGCGTATGCTCCGTACAACAGGGATTCCGGAGTCTAGTGGTGTGGCATTTACCTCCTTTCAGTTTACTGGGGCTGCCTTCATTTGGTGGGAAGCGTATAAGAGGCGTATGCTGGCTAGTGCAACACCTTTAACTTGGCAAGAGTTCTCCAATCTCTTCTTGGAGAAGTATGTACCGCAGTCCCGCAGAGAGGAGTTGCGCAGGCAGTTTGAGTGGATACGGTAGGGAGATATGATTGTGTCTCAGTATGAGATGAGGTTTTTAGAGTTGGCTCGTCATGCTGTCTGGATGGTTCCGTCGGATCGTGAGCGGATCAAGAGATTTGTTGATGTCCTTAACTACCATCTCCATGTTCTTATGAATAAAGAGAGTATTGGGTGCTTCATTCAAGGAGGTGGTTGATATAGCTCGAGAGATTGAGGCGGTTCCCCGCTAGGATCGAGAGGAGAGGGAGGCCAAGAGGCCTCGAGGTTTAGGTAATTTCAGTAGCGCTCCTTCGAGGGGCCAGTTCCTACATGGTAGGGGTCGTTCTTTTAGGCCCTCTCAGTCCGCCCGTCCCGAGTATCGTGGGGCATTTTCAGGTCGTATTTATCATGGTTCTCAACATAGTTAGCCTTCACTAAGCGCTCTTCCAATACAAAGTTCATCTCGTGCCCCGTCTGTTCAGGGTTCTTCTAGGCCGAGTGCGTCAGCTAGTCACTCCGGCGCGAGGGGTTCCCATCCATCCCATTCTCCAGCACCTGGGAGTTGTTATGAGTGTGGAGAGTTTGGGCATATATGGAGGCAGTGTCCTCGTCGTGTTGCTAGCTCATCTCAGTAGAGGGGTCAGTGCTCGTCTTCTGGTCTAGTTTCTTCGGCACCCGCCCCGCTAGCTAGGGGTGAGGTTCAGGTAGCCTGGGGTCGCCCCAGAGGTGTAGGTCGATCAGGCAGCGGTCAGACTGGTTTTTATGCTCTTCAGGGTAGGACGGATGCCATTGGTTCAGATGCTGTCATTACAGGTATTATTTCAGTCTTCCATAGAGATGACTCAGTCTTATTTGATCCCGATTTGACCTATTCTTATGTTTCCTCATATTTTGCTCATCATTTGGGTATATCCCGAGGGTGTCTTGCTTTACTTGTTCATGTATCTACCCCAGTGGGCGATACTATTATTGTAGACCATGTGTACCGGTCATGTTTGGTGACTATTGCGGGTTTGGAGACCCAAGTTGATATATTGCTATTGAGCATGGTGGATTTTAATGTTATTTTGGGCATGGACTGGTTATCTTCATGTCATGTTATTCTAGACTGTCATGCTAAGACAGTCACTTTGGCTATAACGGGTGTACCGAGGATCGAGTGGCGTGGTGTGACTGATTCTATTCCTAGCAGGGTGATTTCATTCTTAAAGGCCCACTATATGGTTGGGAAGGGTTGCCTTTCATATTTGGCGTTTGTGAGGGATGTTGGAGCCGAGACTCCTAGCGATGATTCTGTTCGAGTTGTGAGAGAGTTCCCCGATGTATTTCCTGTAGACCCGTCTGGCATGCCACCGAACATGGATATTGATTTTGGTATTGACCCGGTGCTGGGCACTCAGCCTATTTCCATTCCGCCATATCGTATAGCATATGCGAAGTAGAAAGAATTGAAGGATCAACTACAGGAACTCCTAGATAAGGGGTTCATTTGGCCTAGTGTGTCACCGTAGGGTGCATCGGTTCTGTTTGTGAAGAAGAAGGATGGCACCATGAGAATGTGAATTGACTACATGCAATTGAACAAAGTAACAGTGAAGAACAAGTATCCCCTGCCTCGCATTGATGATTTATTTGACCAGCTTCAGGGAGCGAGGGTGTTCTCCAAGATTGATCTCAGTTCGGGCTATCACCAGTTGAAGATCAAGGATTCAGATATTATTAAGACTGCTTTTAGGACTAGATATGGGAACTATAAGTTTCTTGTTATGTCCTTTGGGATGACCAATGCCCCACCAGCATTTATGCATTTGATGAATAGTGTATTTCGGCCTTATCTGGATTAATTCGTTATTGTTTTTATTGATGATATTCTGGTGTATTCGCGTAGTCAGGAGGAGCACGCATAGCATTTGCGAGTTGTATTGCAGAAATTGAGGGAGGAGAAGCTTTATGCAAAGTTCTCCAAGTGTGAGTTTTGGCTTAGTTTAGTGGCTTTCTTGGGGCACGTGGTGTCCAGCGAGGTTATTCAGGTCGACCCAAAGAAAATGGAGGCAGTTCAGAGTTGGCCTAGACCGACCTCAGCCATAGAGATTCGTAGTTTCCTTGGTTTGGTAGGTTATTATCGGCGGTTTGTTCAGGGATTTTCCTCTATTGTATTGCCCTTGACCAAGTTGACTCATAAGGGTGCTCCATTTGTATGGTCGGACGAGTGCGAGGAGAGTTTTCAGAAGCTCAAGACAGCTTTGATTACAACTCCAGTATTGGTTTTTCCATCAGCTTCAAGTTCATATACTATATATTGTGATGCTTCGAGAGTTGGTATTAGATGTGTATTGATGCAAGAGGGTAGAGTTATAGCTTATGCTTCTCGTCAGTTGAAGCCCTACGAGAAGAATTACAATGTACATGATTTGGAGTTGGCTGCTATAGTTCATGCCTTGAAAATTTAGAGGCGCTACTTGTATGGTGTATCTTGTGAGGTATTCACCGATCATCACAGTCTTCAGCATTTATTCAAGCAAAAGGATCTTAATTTGAGGCAGCGGAGGTGGCTAGAGTTATATATAGAGATTATGATAATACCATTCTGTATTCAGCTAGGGAAGGCCAATGTAGTGGCCGATGCTTTGAGCCGATAGGCAGTTAGTATGTGGAGTTTGGTTTATATTCTAGTTGGGGAGAGACCTTTTGCAGTTGATGTTTAGGCCTTGGCCAATCGGTTGGGGAGACTAGATATTTCGGAGCCTAGTTAGGTATTGGCTTGTGTGGTTTCTCAGTCTTCCTTATGTGATCGCATCATAGAGCGCCAGTATGATGACCCGCATTTGCTTGTCCTTAAGGACAGGGTCCAGCATGATGATGCCAAAGATGTGACCATTGGTGAGGATGGTGTGTTGAGGATGCAGGGCCGGATTTGTGTGCTCAATGTGGATAGGCTTCGGGAGTTGATATTGGAGGAGACCCATAGCTCGCGATATTCTATTCATTCGGGTGCCGCAAAGATGTACCAGGATTTGAGGCAGCACTATTGGTAGAGAAGAATGAAGAAAGACATTGTAGGATTTGTGGCTCGGTGTCTCAACTGTCAGCAGGTAAAATATGAGCATCAGAGACCGGGTGGCGTACTTCAACGGATGATTATTCCCGAGTGGAAGTGGGAGAGGATCACTATGGATTTTGTGAGTGGTCTTCCTCAGACTTTGAAGAAGTTCAATTCGATTTGGGTGATTGTGGATCGGCTCACCAAGTCCGCGCACTTCATTTCGGTATGTACTACCTATTCTTCGGAGCGGTTGGGAGGGGATCTTTATCCAGGAGATTGTTCGATTGCATGGTGTTCCAATGTCTATTATCTCAAATAGAGGTATTCAGTTTACTTCTCAGTTTTGGAAGACATTTCTGCGAGAGTTGGGTACGTAGGTAGAGATGAGCACAATATTTCATCCTCAGACGAACGGGCAGTGCAAGCGTACTATTCTGATATTGGAGGACATGTTGCGTGCCTGTGTTATTGATTTTGGAGGTTCTTGGGATGATTTATTTCCGCTTGCAGAGTTTGCCTACAATAACAGTTATCAGTCAAGCATTCAGATGGCTCCGTATGAGGCGTTGTATAGGAGGCAGTATAGATCTCCAGTTGGTTGGTTCGAGCCCAGTGAGGCTAGTCTATTGGGGACAGAGTTGGTACAAGATGCTTTAGAGAAGATGAAGCCGATTCAGGAGAGACTTCGTACAACTCAGTCGCAGCAGAAGAGTTATGCAGACCGGAAGGTTCGAGATGTGTCTTATATGGTTGGTGAGAAGGTCTTGCTGAAGGTTTCACCCATGAAGGGTGCTATGCAGTTTGGAAAGAAGGGGAAACTGAGTCCGCGGTTTATTGGGCCTTTTGAGGTACTTAGGAGGATTGGGGAGGTGGATTATGAGCTTGCCTTGCCACCCAGCTTGTCAGGCATGCATTCGGTATTTCATGTATCTATGCTCCGGAAGTATGTTGGGGACCCGTCCCATGTATTGGACTTCAGCACAGTTTAGTTGGATAATGATTTGACCTATGATGTGGAGCCAATGGCTATTTTTGGTCGCCAGGTTCAAAGGATATAGCTTCGGTGAAAGTGTAGTGGAGAGGCGGCCTGTGGAGGAGACTTTAGATATGTTTCATGACCCACTCGAGGACGAGCATTTGTTTTAGTGGAGAGGATGTGACGACCTGACCCGTCGTCACGTGAGTTACCGCTTCATTTTCCCCGTTTTCAGCTTCTTTATGCTTCATTATCCGCATCTTATGTGATCGAGTAGGTTCGGAGAGGTTTGGTAGGAAATGAGACCCTTAGTCTCTTTAAGGAAGGTTTTGTTTGGAAAAGTCAATCGGATGTTGACTTACAAGTTAGAGGGTTCGGATGTTTCCAGTGATTTGGTTAGCTTCGGGGGATGATTTGTGACTTAGGAGTGCGATCGGAACTAATTTTGGAGGTCCGGTGTAGAATTAGGCTTGAATTGGCAAAGTTAGTATTTTTGGCGAATTTTGGCTGAGGGGTGAGATTTTGATCAGAGGGTCGGAATGGAATTCCGAGAGTTGATGTAGCTTCGTAAGGTGATTTGGGATGTGTGTGCAAAATTTCAGGTCATTCGGAGGTGTTTTGGTCAGGTTTTTGATCAAGTGCGTGTTTTGGAAGTTTTAGAAGAACTTAGGCTTGAATCCAATGTAATTTGATGGTTTTGGCGTTGCTTGTGGTATTTTGATGATTGGAGAAAGTTCGAATGATGTTTTAGGATGGGTTGGCACTTTTGTAGAGGTCCCAGGGGCCTCAGGGTGATTTCGGATAGCCATCGGCATGAATTTTTGGACTTGTGTTATTGCTGAATTTTGCTGGTTCTTGATGGTTCTGATATTTCCGCATCTGCGGAAATAGGACCGCAGATGCGGTGAGGGGCATCGTAGGTGTGGATTTTGGCTATTGGAAGATTTCTGCAGAAGCGGATGGTGGTCCGCAGAAGCGGTCCTGGCTACTAGCGGAACTCTGCAGGAGCAGAATAATTTCCGTAAAAGCGAAAACCATAGAAGCGGTTTATTGATCGCAGAAGCGAAAATGTTTGGACAGAAAAGGGTTTTAAAGTTTCATTTTGTTCCGCGAGCTAAGGTATTTTTCCACCATTTTTAAACATAGTTGAGAGTTTTTGGACGAAAATTGAAGGGGGATTTCGACAGGGATTGATTGAAGGTGAGTTCTATGACCTAAAAACATGATTTAATTATAGAAACAACCTAGAAATTCATGAAAAATTTATCAAAAAGGGGGAAGAACTAGGGCTTGAGTTTTGATATTTCAAATTGGATTTTGATGGGTCATTTGAGCTAGGATTTGGGACTTCTTGATATGTATAGACTCGTGGCGAGATAAGGAATTCGTTGATGTAAAATTTTCTGGAATTCGAGAAGTGGGCCTGGGGCTCGGGTTTTGCAAATTTTATGATTTTTGATGTTTTTCGATTCTTTTTGATTGGGTTATGTTCCCTTAGCCTATTGTGATGTATTTGTTATGGTTTTGATCAGATTCGATGCGCGAGTAGGCCTATTTGAGAGGCAAGGGCATAGCGAGCTAGGATTTTGGCTGGCTTGAGGTGAGTAATGATAGTAAATGATATCCTGAGGGTTTGAAACCCCAGATTTGCGCAACGTAGTGCTATATTGAGGTGAAACACACGCTTAATGGCGAGCGCGGGGTTGTTACTATTCGGGACTGCGACTTGGTTCGTCCCGTTTGATATTTTACCGCGTATTGACTGAGATGTGTTTATTATCATCATGATTTGAGCTTACTGCCATATTTTGGTCTTAATGCCGACTACTTGAATCCTTCGTGGACTTTTATCACTGTTTCCTCTCTAGTTTGGTACATTACTTGAACTCAGTCCTAATGATTATACTATTTTACAAACTAAGCCGTGAGAGTACGAGGGTTCTGAAAATGTAAAAATTACTCAATTCTAAGACATTAGCCTAAAGGATATTTTGGTCATTTTACCTAATTTCACATCGTAGCTTTGAATTAAAAAGTGAAACCAGTTGTTTGCGGTGTTATTTACGATATGTAATTGAGTTGAATAAATTTGGGCCATTTGGAGTCGGATACTCGTGGCAAAGGTGTGGTTTCTGGTTGATTTTTGTACCGGTTCGAGGTAAGTGGCTTGTCTAACCTTGTGTGGGGGACCTTTCCCCTTAGGAATTTTTATTTGGTATTTTGAGTGCCTTGTACACGAGGTGACGAGCGCATACTTGAGCCAATTGTTGAAAATTTGTTTTTTACTTAAGATATTGAGATTGGGTTTCTTTCATATTTGCTTTATTCTACTTGCAATTATAACTTGTGCTAGATTAGGAAAGCATGTTTAGTTGATTTAACTTGCCTAATTGCTTAAGTTGCCTTGACTGTACTACATGAAGCATGCTAGGCCAGTACTACATGTTGCTTGTCTTTTATACTTCATTTCTGCATATCTTCCGGTTGTGATTGCGCATTTATATTGGGACTACGGATGTGGGATTCTGGTAGCTCCCCCATTTGTTTATTTACTTTGGGACTACAGGTTCGATTCCCGGTAGATCCCCCTGCATTTTTACTTTGGGACTGCGGGTTAGATTTTCGGTAGATCCCCCTGCATATTGATGGTTGGACTACGGGACGGTATCCCGGGAGATCCTTCGGATTTACATATGTGATGGGCTAAGGAACGGTATCCCGGGACATCCATTGGACAGTTGAGAAAAAGGACTACAGGACGGTATCCTGGGAGATCCTCATTGTTATCACTGGAATTGAGCTGTACACATTCCGTGTTTACTTTGTTCTTTGTGTAGTTGTTATTGCTTTGTTGAGCTGTCTTATCTCACTGTTGTGCTCATTATTATTGCCATTTTTTCATACTGTTTAATTTATTATTATATTTTACCTCAGTAGGGCCCTGACCTTCCTCGTCACTACCCAATCGAAGTTAGGCTTGGCACTTACTAAGTACCGCTGTGGTGTACTCATGCCTCTTCTGTGCATGTTTTTCATGTGCAGATCCAGGTTCCTCCACCCAGGCGTACTATCATCAAGGCGGAGAGATCTAGCGGAGACTTTGAGGTATATCTGCCGTGTCCGCAGACCAGGAGTCTCTACTATATTCCAGTTTTAGTAGTTAGTTTATCTTTTCTTTCAGTTGTTTAGACATTCTGGAGTTAGAGCAGTGTTTTACGTTTTTATTAGCCTGTGATTCCCTTGAGTTTCCAGGTTTTGGGATGAGATTGTAGACTTTCGCATTCTGTTTTTGAGTTGTATATGCCAAGTGGCATTTATATATATCGTTTCCTTCTAGATTTGCTTAGTTTGATTAAATGTTTCCGCAAGCTATATTAATTTTTGCATTGTTAGGATTACCTAGTTGTAGGAACTGGGTGCCATCACGACATGTTCATGGAGGGTGAATTGGGGTCGTGACAGGGGTAGAGGTGCTAGAGGTGGAGGCCAGCCAGCAGCAAGCCATCCCAGAGAGGTAGATCAGAGTGGTGGGGCACAACCCTGATGTTATGCTCTTCAGGCCAGGCCCGTAGCATAGGCTTCAGATGCGGTTATCACAGGTACGGTTCTGGTTTGTAATAGAGATGCTTCAGTGTTGTTTGATCCGGGGTCTACGTATTCATATGTGTCATCCTATTCTACCTCGTATTTGGTCATGCCTAGTGATGCATTGGGTATTCTTGTTTGTGCGTCTATGTTAGTGGGTGATTCTATCGTGGTCGATCGAGTCCATCGTTCTTGTGTTGTGGTGTTTGGGGGTCTGGAGGCTCGTGTAGATTTGTTGCTTTTAGATATGGTCGACTTTGATATTATATTGGGGATGGACTAGTTATCACCTTATCACGCTATCTTGGATTGTCATGCCAAGACTGTGACCTTAGCTTTACCGGGTATGCCTTATTTAGAGTGGAGACGGATTCCTAGTCATTCTACCCACAGTATTATATCGTATGTGAAAGCTCGGCGTATGGTCGAGAAGGGGTGTTTGGCCTATTTAGCCTATGTTTGTGATTCCAGTGCTGAGGTTCCCTCTATTGATTCTGTGCTCGTTGTTTGTGAATTCCCTGATGTTTTTCCTTCAGACCTACCGGGTATGTCACTCGACAGGGATATTGACTTCTGCATTGATTTGGTTCCGGGCACTCAGCTCATTTCTATCTCGCCATATCGTGTGACTCCGTCGGAGTTGAAGGAGTTAAAGGAACATTTGCAGAATTTGCTTGAGAAGGGTTTCATTAGACCCAGTGTCTCACCTTGGGGTGCGCTGGTGTTATTTGTCAAGAAGAAGGATGGGTCAATGAGAATGTGTATTGATTACCTGCAATTGAACAAGGTAACGACCAAGAATAAGTATCTGCTGCCGATGATTGATGATTTGTTCGGCCAGCTTTAGGGTGCCAGGGTATTTTCCAAAATTGACTTGCGATTTGGCTTCCATCAGTTGAGGATTAGGGCGTTTGATGCCCCTAAGACATCTTTCCGCACTCGGTACGGGCATTATAAGTTCTTGGTTATGTCATTCGGGTTGACAAATGCCCCAGCAGCTTTCATGGACTTGATGAACCGAGTGTTTAGGCCTTATTCGTACTCATTCGTGATAGTTTTCATTGATGATATATTGATATATTCCCGTAGCCAGGAGGAGCACGAGCAGCACCTTAGAGTGGTTCTTCAGACTCTGAGGGATAGTCAGTTATATTCCAAGTTCTCCAAGTGTGAGTTCTGGCTGAGTTCAGTTGTATTTCTCGGTCATGTTGTATCAGGAGAGAGTATTCAAGTGGACCCAAAGAAGATTGAGGCAGTCAAGAACTAGCCTAGACCAGCATCAGCTACAGAGATTCGGAGTTTCTTGGGGTTGGCAGGCTACTATCGACGGTTCATGGAGGGGTTTTTATCCATTGCAGCCCTGATAACCAGATTAACCCAGAAGGGTGCCCAGTTCAGATGGTCAGATGAGTGTGAGACGAGCTTTTAGAAGCTCAAGACAGCTCTGACTACGTCACCGGTGTTGGTTTTGCCTACAGGTTCAGGGCCTTATACAGTCTATTGTAATGCTTCCCGTGTTGAGCTTGGAGCAATGTTGATGCAGGATGGCAAGGTCATTTCCTATGTTTCAAGGTAGTTGAAGATTCATGAGAAGAACTACCGGTTCATGATTTGGAGTTGGCGGCCATAGTTCACGCATTGAAGATTTGGAGGCATTATCTGTATGGCATGGCATGTGAGGTGTTCACGGATCATAAGAGTCTTCAGTACTTGTTCAAGCAAAAAGAGTTGAATTTGAGGTAGAGGAGGTGGTTGGAGTTGTTGAAGAATTATGACATCACCATTCTATATCATCCGGAGAAGGCCAATATGGTGGCCGATGCAATGAGTAGGAAGTCAGCCAGTATGGGCAGTCTTGCTTTTATTCCGGTCGGTGAGAGGCCGCTTGCTTTGGATGTTCAGGCCTTAGCCAATCAGTTCGTGAGGCTGGATGTTTTTGATCCCAGTCATGTGTTAGCTTGCACGGTCGCTCGTTCTTCATTATTGGAGCGTATCCATGATCGGCAGTATGATGATCCCCATTTGTGTGTCCTTAGAGACACGGTGCTGCGCGAAGGTGCCAGGCATGTTACCTTAGATGACGATGGATTTTTGAGATTGCAGGGTCGAGTATATGTGCCTAATGTGAATGGGCTCCGAAAGTTGATTTTGGAGGAGGCCCATAATTCTCGATACTCTATTCATCGCATAACACTAACAGTTACTTGCTTAAGTTACCTTATTACCCATATTAAGCATCTAAGTTGATTGAACACAAAATGTAGTAGCATACTTTAATATATTTACAACAAGTGCAGGAGGCACAAATACATTATCCGGTAAAAACCATCTTCAAGCAGTGGACATGTAGTACCTCAAAATATAAGCATTGTTTGTATCTTTAAGTACAACACAAGCATATCCTAACCTATCTTCAGCAATGAGATAGAGTTGAACTCCCAAGCTTAGTATTCATTTTCTGTATTTCAAAAACCAGAGCATAGGAAGATTTTGATGTACCCTGAAATAGAAGATAAACAACATTCAATTAAAGAAATTGGAGTTGAGAGAAAAAATAGAGTCAAAGCTCATAGCAAGATCTTTAGCGAGGATAGACATCCGCAGCCCGCAGGTATCTTCAAAATCAGTTCCTTCAACATAATGTTAGTTTATATTCAAAAGAGTAGTGCATATATAGAGTTGGTGAAAATTAAGAAAATACATATCTAAAATATTGCCATTAGCATAAATTTGGCTGGAGATTGCCAAATTAGTACAATTGACATTTGTGGAGGTCAATGCTATACTCTATGACTGGGTATTTTCTAAAACCTACAAAGTATCACACTGTGGTGAAAATTCACAGAGTTATGCTAAACATAAGTACAGTAGCAGAAGATATTGGAATCACATAAAAAGATGCCTGCAGTAGAGTAGATGGATGTTGCAATTAGAATTTGTTAATTGGTCTAAGTGGGATAATTATTTACCTAGACTCCAAATGGCTAAGGATTAGCAGGCCCGATAAAATCACATATTCCAAACAACATATATGCCTTGTGGTAAAACAGAACTACAAAAGAACATATGATTTAGCATATTTGTGCAGAAACTTGTGAAAGATGATAAACTTTTTAAAGAGTTCCTAAATGCTTGAATTATCAGGAAAATGAAAGCACATAAAAATGACAGTTGATTTAGCATGTCTACTAAAGATTTCATCTTTCTTCATTTTAAAAGGCGGCATGGAATAATCATCGTGATCTTAGTAACCTGTTGCAGTAGTTCCTTTACCAAGTTCCTTTTACTTCTTTTTGATGGTGTGGATGGTTCTAATTTCAGCTCGGCATGGGAATAGTCGGATACCACAACTGTTGTTTCCGTTTCTATTTCAGTTGACCTAAGAGGTTTGACTTTCTTTTTGTTCCTCTCACCAATACTGGGTTGAACAATTGTTAATTTGTGCGAGGAGCTTACTTTCAAATTAAAACAAGATCAGTTGGATTTTCACCTGAACGTTGGCCAGTGTAAAATGAATTTAAACAATTGCTTCTTTCTCATCTTATGTTCATCATAATTAGTGTGCTTAAATACACCTTTGCCTAGCTGTTCTTTGTCTACTTTGCCCCTCTCTAGGTTTACTAAAAGGCTTTCCCTTGAGGGTTTAATTTATTGGTAATTGAATTTGTTCCTTCGTTTATATTTGAGACCCATTGTTTCCAGAAGCTGCTACTTCTTCCGTTAAAAACAAACCAACTTCTCTGCTTCTACTGAATCTGGTAGCAATCAGTTTCTCTAATTGCAATTTGAATTGTTCGCTCCATTGTTGCTTGTACGAACTGCTTTGCGTCCTGCATTCTTCAGTCCTCACTATTTCTAGAAGCTATTAAATCTGAAGATACAATCGGCATAGCCTGTTAAGAAGTAAAAAGGGATTCTTTCTGACAAATAACCCCACCCAGGTTCTCTACTTCTTGTTGATTGTTTGTCCTTGTAGTCTGATTTTACTTTAGTTTGGTTGCTTCTATTGTAGTGTTCTTTCCATAAGTTCGTTCGGGCTTTTTACCCCCTCTTGCTTTGTATATTTGGATTTCTTTTTAAGCTTCTAAATTTCTCAGTTGTAAGTTCCATATTGTCTCTGCTATCGGATTTACTAAATTTTGGAGCTAAAAAGTTTTGCTTACTACTAAGTCATGCAATAAAAATTGTACTAATTGGTTTAATATGATAGTACAAAAATTCTAGAATTATCGTTTTCTTTGAAGACTCAGTCGGAGGAAAAAACTTAAAAAGTGTGTTAATTTTTATATTTATGGATGGTTGTGTCTCTGATTCTAATTCCATTTCTTTAAGACCTGAATTTTAATTTTTATATTGTTGTAGTTGTCTCAAATTTGCTGATGATTTTTCCTTTCAATTTTGGTTGGTTATTTTTCTGCTAAGACCTTTGTGCTTTTTGTGTAGTTGAAGCTACATATACCAAGACTATATTTTTAAATGAATTCGCCGGTTAAAAGTTGTATCATGTACTTTTGTACCAGATCAAGTTCATATAATGACTTTTACTACTGCCGCACTATGCACTTCTAATATGTTTCATCATATGCTTGATTTCAACAGGTTTACAACAACATTCTAATTCATCAGTCAACAACTCAAAAGGTAAACTGTTTACTTCTCCTAGACATTACCACTCAACAACATATCTCTACCATTTGGAGCTGTGTTAAAGAAATATGTCTCAAATGTATGCCATTTGTTCTCATTTGTCTTTCTCCTAGAGCATTTTACTATTTTTCTAACTTTGACGTCAACTAAAATATTCGATATACTGTATAATTTTCAGAGTATACTATTCTATAGTATTAATTTAACAAAAGTATAAACTATTGTAAGCAGGAATATCTAGAAATATAGATACTCCGAATTTACATCAGAAGGATAAAAGGAATGCGGATGAACGAATTGCTGATAGAAATTTGCGCCGTCGTACTAGATATGCACAAATGTCACCTCAAAAGAAAACAATTATTTTTGTCCCAACTAAGAGATAAAAAAGCTGAATCGAAAAAACAAACACTTCTTCAACAGTCAAGTAATATAATAGTCTCATCTCTCGAAGTTGATGGCCAACCTCGAAAGCAAAGTGCTCTTACAATTTCCATTCCTTCATTACACCTTCAGGAAGGTTAGTAAACCGTACTTTTATCTTCCTTTTCTGAAATATTTCTATACAAATTATAATATTTGTTTATACGAATAATATCTTGTGCAAATTCTCTAATTGTAGTGTCTATAGGCTTTCTTATAATTTGGATTTGTTCTAATATGTCTATTTCTTACAGTATTTTACCCTTCTTCTAAATTTGCGTTAACTTAAATATTTGACATAATATGTGAATTTCAGATTATACTATTCTATAGTATTAATTTAACAAAAGTATAAACTATTTTAAGCAGGAATATCTGGAGAAATAAATAATGTGAATTTACATCAGAAGACTAAAAGAAATGCGAAGAACGAATTGCTGATAGAAATTTACATCATCGTACTAGATATGCACAAATGTCACCTGAGAGAAAATAATTATTTTTGTCACAACTACGAGAGAAAAGAGTTGAATCGAAAAAATAAAGACTCCTTCAACATTCAAGTACTACAGCTCTAAGCACGTGATTTTTGCCCTATATGAAATACTCCTACAAAATCCAAGCAAAATAGATTTTTTCTTAATTATTTACCATTTTTAGGATTTTTTATAGATTTTTATTAATTTTTTGCATTTTTCTTGCATGTTTAAATTTTATTAAAATCATGAAAAAACTATCAAAATATCATGCATTGTATTTATGATTTGTTTTTATATTTTTAAAAATAATTAATAATTATTTGTTTTATAAAAAATTGAAAATCACAAAAATATTTCAGTTTTACACTTTTTTCTTTTATTGGTTTTCTCTTTTTTAATTTAGGATTAAGTGATTTTTATAATTTTTATAATTAGCTAATAAGTTTAGTTTCACATTTTGGATAATTTCGAATTTTTATTTTGTAGGATTTTAATTAATTGAATTTTTAAAATCAAAGGAAAAGAAAATGGAATTTTTTTTTTGATTTAACTTTAATGTATTGGGCCAAAATTAATTAGCCGAAATCATGTTCCAAATGCTTAGACCCATTTGCACTATCCCATACTCACCAAGCCCAATACCCATTTTCATTCCCTTAAATCCCAAAAACCTAGACTAAAATGAGGGGATACACATTAGAGAAGATCATAGACCTCATCCCTTCAGAAAGCTAGAGAAAAGGCGCCCCTTCTTCTTCATTTTCTCAAGAAATCATTCCCCCTCTCCTTCCTCTCTAATTTCATTAATACACACATGCGCTCAAGGTTCTACCTAAATGGGATAGGAATTTAAAAGGTCCAACTCTCTGTTTTGAAGAACAAAAACGAAAAAAAAAAAGAATCTGAAATTGCTCAAGATGGTAACTATTGATTTTCGAATTTATTTTTCCGAATTTCTGGATATCTGTTTGTGTAAAAGTGCTGGGATTCTGCTTCGCTGAGCTGCTGCTGATTCTTGACTCGTTAATTTTGTCCCTGTTTGATTTTCTCTTCATTAAACTTAACTCTAGAGGAGCTGGCTGTTTCCGGCTGAATTAGGTTCTCGATTTTGTTGTGTCAGCTCAATCGGGTATGTATACACACCCTGTTATTTTGTTTGGATGCCATAAAAAGAAAAGCAAATTTGTTCATCTTTTGATTCGGCTCAATTGCATAGATCTATCGTGTGTAGTTGATGATCTTATTTTGAATTTCAAATTAAACATGACAGACTATCTAGACTTTTGTTTCGGACTTTTTTCACGTTTGTATGGAGAATTGAAACATCATCGTTGATAATAAAAAGAGTCTTTCAAGCTCAACCATTGGCCAATTGTTTGGATTTTTCCATTTTTACTACTGCTGGTGCACCCCTATGAACCATTAATGAATTTGTGTAAGGTTCAAAAACTGTCAACTTCCACCTTTGTCTTTCTCCGTGAACTCTTACCAGTTAATATACATCCCTATTTTCCTTTCTTCTCTCCATTTGGTGATTTGATTATTCAAAGAGTTGATTTGAGTGATAATTGAGATGGCTTTATAGTTGAGTTTCTATTATATGAAATCTGTTTGATAAAACGACTATTAGATCTTGTGGGAGTTTATTCAATGTTAAAAGTCACAATTTAAGCTTGAAAACGGGTGTATGATACTACTAGTTAATCCATGTGATGTTAATCTTGGGTTTTGAATGGACTAAGTTTACAATTGAAACATTCTGATTATGTAACATTATTTCAATCACGTTGGGGACTTTAAGTTTGAAATTGGAGTTTGTTCGTATAAAAAGTAATCTTGTTTGTGAAAATGGCATGTCAATGGTTCGAAATTGTTTGTTATGTGAAAGTAGCGTGTTTAATGTCACTGTTGGTTGGAATGAATGGAATTTTCAAGGAAATTTATCTGTATCCCAATTCAAGTATAATAATATGAGTGAGGAAGGATTATCCACCTTCATTCTCTTATGGGTCGTAGGGGTTGAGCATGACGTGGTTGTGATACTTAAAATATTTTGAGGCGTCCCGTGCCAAATAAAATCATAAATTGTGTCACCCTCTTTAATTATATCCTTTAAAATGTTTAGAAATCGGGACGTGTCATTTATTGAATTTTCATGACCTCCTGCAAAGTTACCAACACGTTAGTCGCTTTAGGCGCGTATTTTAATAATCTATTTTCCTAAATTCGGGTGCACATTTATGTGACCCAAATTCAAATCTCAACGATGTTAAAATATGTCGAAAATCACGGGTGCATTTATGTGACATGGTTTGAGATGTGTTTTAATAACGTTGCAATTTTCTTTAAAATTAAATAAAAGCGGTAAATAATTTAAAATTGCACTATTGATGGAACATGTATTAAAATCAGATAATAGGCCAATTATGATAGTTTAAGCGACTGTGCTAGAACCACGGGATCCGGGGGTGCCTAACACATTCCCCTGGGTCAACAAAATTCTTTAGTCAGAATTTCTGGATTGCAGACTTCATTTGGAAAGTCGAAAATTTCCTCGATTTGGGATTCAAGATAAACCGGTGACTTGGGACACCAAAAGCCAAATCTATCCCAAGTGGCGACTCTGATAAATAAATAATCTCATTTCGAATAATGTCACTTAAAGTGGAAAAACTCCCTTATACACTATCCTTCGGGGTAGGTGTGTAAAAAGGGAGGTGTGACAACAGCCTCATCTCTGGAAGTTGATAGCGGACATCAAAAGGGAAGCACTCTTACAATTACCAATCCTTCGTTACACCTTCAAGAAGGTCAGTAAATTGTATTGTTATCTTTCATTTACGAAATATTTCTGTATAAATTATGATATTTGTTCATACGAATGATGTCGTGTGGGTATCTATAAGTAGACTTAGATGTTTAAATTAATCTACTAAGTAGGAACATCTGGAAACATAATAATGTGAATTTACCTCAAAAAGTTAAAAGGAATACGGAAGAACGAATTGCTGATAGAAATTTGCGCCGTCGTACTGGATATGCGCAGATATCACCTGAGATAAAAGAGCTGAATTGAAAAAACAAAGAGTCCTTCAACATTCAAGTAATACAGTCTCATCTCTGGAAGTTGATAGCCGACCTCAAAAGCAAAGCGATCTTACAATTACGAATCCTTCGTCCCACCTTTAATAAGGTTAGGAAATTGTATTGATATCTTCCTTTTATGAAATATTTTTGTATAAATTATAATATTTGTCATATGTAATGTTTAAATTAATCTACTCTCACTGAAGTTATTTCGCATATAGGTCACGTTTCTGTAGCTAAAAATACTTGACTTGCTTCGGACAAAGGAAAACGTATAGTTGATTATTTCTCTATCATTGAATAGGTCAGTCCATAAATATTACTTTAAATATTCCAACAATATTACTTTTCTAATTACTTAATCATATCTAAGCATTGGCTATTCCAATACCAGGATCAACATCAGGTACATACAGAGGCGGATCCAGGATTTGAGGCTTATGGGTTCCTAACATAAATTTATATTAATATACGATAATAACTGGGTTCACAGTTAGATATTTACAAATATTTAGTGAATTTTTTAATATAAATACATGGTCTATGCAAAAGTTACTGGGTTCTCGGAAACCCGTATTGTATACTCTAGGTCCACCCCTGGGTACATATGATGATGATGCTGCGGCAAACACTTTAAGTTCAAAAGTTACTTCAAAGAGAGGTATGTTACGTATGTATCTATCTACTAAAGTAATAATTGATATATTAATACTTCTATATGTGACATAATTGTTATCTACCATGTATTGGTAGAAAAAAATATAAGTCAATTTACAAAATGATAATCTAATGCCAAAAAGTTACATACATTTAAAGAAATTTCCAAATTGTAAATTTTTTGTAGAGCAGAAAGGTTTCAATATGAATCACCAACTTTTTGTTGTGATAATGGATCAATTAAATTGATCTCATATCAAATGCTTAAAGAGTTACAAAATTTGTTTTTAGGTGATACTGAAGAATCTAGACATTTTTGTACTTACAGTAGAACCTACAATAATATGTTTGCATTTACTTCACTTGGAGTAAATTATGATAGAGAATTAGCAAAGAGAAACCATGGCATCTATACATTTAGAGTTCAGGGACAAATATGTACCACTTCATTGATGATTTTTGGTACCTTCAGGAGCAACAAGAAAAAATTTACAGTTATATTTCTACGACAATGAAAATGAGATAACAAATCGAATGGCCTTATCGAATAAAATTAATGAAATAGTTATCAGGAAACTCATGGATATACTAAAGGTCAATCCTTATTCCGCTTTTTTGAGATCATTAACAGATGTTCCAAATTTATCTGAATTTTACATTGCACTTAAATCAAATTCTAGCTTAGACCAACGAACATATAATTTACCAACTGGATCTAAAGTTGGTGTAATATGGATAGAAGACCAAATAAATGATAGAATTTCCACACCACATATTCAGATATACACTCACAATAACAAAAGCTAGTTGGTAAATTATTATTATGGATGTTATGATCCATTACAGTACTCATTGTTATTCCCATACGGTCAAAATGGATGCCATTGTGGTATTAAAAAAATTAAAAAATATATATAATTATTCAAATTAATTACCAAGTATAATGTGAATGTGAACAACTGCCAAGCATAAGGAACATGACTTCAATCGATGGACTGCTTGATATGGAATCTGAAGTTTTACAAAACGAAAAAAGAAAAGAGAAACGGTTTCTTGCCGTGAATATTATTGTTACAAAATTCAAATAAGAGACAATGAACCGAATGAAACTTTACATCCTGGAAGGGTATTTCAAAAGTACATTGTTGATCGATATATAAAACTTGAGACACAAATATTAGATTTTATTTTATTTAATCAAGATTAATTCTATCTCTAACCCGAGTTTTATCTGTAACGACCCAACCAGTCGTTTTGAGCTTTTACGTTTTGATCGTCAGTTCTTGGGCATGACTTACCGCATGTAATGTATTATGACTTATGTAGATCGTTGGTTTTGGTTCTCATGGAAATCGGTATGAATTTAAAAGAACAGTCTCAGTTGAAAGCTTTGAATTTGAAAGGTTTGACCAAGAGTTGACTTATTTGTATATGAACTCAGATCGGAGTTTTTATGATTTGGTTAACTTCATTAGGTGATTTGTGACTTAGGAGCGTGATCAGAATTAGTTTTAGAGGCCCGGTGTAGAATTAGGCTTGAATTGGCGAAGTTAGTATTTTAGCGATTTCCGATTGATAGGTGAGATTTTGATCCGAGGGTCAGAATGGAATTTCGAGAGCTGCTGTAGCTTCGTTATATCATTTGGAATGCGTGTGTAAAATTTCAGGTCATTCAAAGGTGATTTGGTTGAGTTTTTGATCAAATGCGTGTTTCGGAAGTTTTAGAAGAACTTAGGTATGAAATCGATGTAATTTGATTGTTTTGTTGTTGTTTGAGGTGTTTTGATGATTGGAACAAGTTTGAATGACGTTTTAGGATGCGTTGATGCTTTTGGTTGAGGTCCCGGGGGGCCTTGGGGTAATTTCGGATGGCTAACGGGAAGTTTGGAACTTGGAAAAGATAGCAGAAAATGCAGCAGCAGTGCATGCCTAATTTGGCCTTCGCGTTCGCGTAGCAGGAGTTTGGCGGGCCAGGCATTGCTCTTCGCGTTCGCATTAGGGTGTTCACGTTCGCGGAGGGTGAATTTCTTGAGCTTCGCGTTCGCGGGGAGTTATTCACGTTCGCATAGGTGGGACCGGAGTTCTGTTTGTTTTGTTCTTCGCGTTCGCAGCATAGGTGGTCGCGTTCGCGTAGTTGAAGCCGTGGAAGCATCACGTTCGCAGGTGTTCAGACGCGTTCGCATAGGGTAATTTTTGGCCAAGTGAATATTTGTGAAAGGAGTCTGAGAAAACTTTTGACTATGTGATCTCAGAACGTGACCCCCCCCCCTCCCCTCCCCCGTTCCTCGCTTTTCAGTGATAAGTACTATTTTTCGTAGGCCAAGATCGATTCCTATTATCTTTTTTCTGTATCTATATACTACTAAATGCATGTCTTTGCTTCCTTTCGAGCAGAGTTATTAACTGGATATATGTTTTCTGCTATAGAAGGAAATCATAACTGGGCAGAAGATTTTTAAAACATTTTATCCGCGAGCATAAGTCATTTTTCCTCCATTGTTGAATATTTTGAGAGCTCTTTGAGAGAAATTGAAGAGGGATTCGAAGATGATTGATTGGAGGTAAGTTTTATGAAGCAAAAACGTAATTTTATTATGAAATTAACATAGAAACTCATGAAAATTTAGCAAAAAATGGAAGAACTAGGGCTTGGGATTTTGAAATTTTAAATTGGGATTTGAAGGGCCATTTGAGGTTGGAATTTAAAGTTTTTGATATGTATGGACTCGTGGAAGGATAAGAAACCCGTTGATGTGAAAATTTTTGAGTTTCGAGAAGTGGGCCCGGGGCTTGGGTTTTGCTAATTTCTGGATTTTTGATATTTTTCGATTGAGTTTTCTCCCCTTAGCATATTGTGACGTATTCATTCTGGTTTTGGTCAGATTCGACGCGCGAAAAGGCCGATTTGAGAGGCACAGGCGTCGCGAGCTAGAGAAATTTGCCTATTCGAGGTGAGTAATGATTGTAAATGATATTTTGAGGGTTTGAAACCCCATATTTGCACATCGTAGTGCTATATTGAGGTGACTTGCACGTCGGATAGCGAGCGTGGGGTAGAGCACCGTTGGGATTGTGATTTGGTCTTTCCCGATTGATGAATTTACTACGTATTTGACTGAAATTTACTTGTTATCATCATAATTTGGGCTGATTGCCATATTTTGGATTCGTGCCAGCTATTTGAATCCTTCGAGGATTGTTGTTGATATTTCCTCACTATTTTGATTTTATACTTGAACTCAGTCATGTATTTTTCACTGCTTTTAAGACTCAGCCAAGTTTATTTTGCTTTAACACTTGAAATGATATTTCTAATAATATTTGGGCTCAGCATCATGTTTTACTGTTGTCCTAGTGGCTTATGTGATTTTGACTGAGTAAGGCCGAGGCCCTATATTGTGAGGATTTTTTGGATCGGGTTGCATGCCGCAGCAGTGAGATACTGATTTGATATGAGGCCGAGGGCCTAGGTTTGATGCCAATAGATGGCTTGATATTGCGCTTGGGCCATAAAGGGCCCCTCCCGGAGTCTGCAGACCCCCAGTGAGCCCTGTCGACGATAAATGGATCGGGCTGCACGCCGCAGCGATATATGGATCGGGCTGCACGTCGCAACAGTACTAGTACTGTTCTATGTGTTTACTTTATTTCATTTGTCTACCATTATCTGTTGTCTATGCTACTTCATACAATATCTACTTGATTACCTGGCATTATCTGATGACTGAGTGTTGTGCCGAGGGGCGGATTTCTGTGCTTATCTGCACTATTTATTTGCATTCATTTGCGTGACCGCTGAAAAAGTTATTTTCAAAAGAGGTTTAAACTGAGCTAAAATGTTTCTCTAAAGATTTCACAGTTTCACTGTTTTTCTCAAAAAGGGTTTTGCACTGCTCTATTCAGCATGATGATTTGTCATACGTGATTTCTTACTACTCAGTTGTTATTTACCTTTATTACTTACTGAGTTGCAGTACTCACTTTACTTTCTGCACCTCGTGTGCAGATGCAGGTATTTATTTACCCGTTAGCGGGTTTTGGCTGATCCGAGGCAGAGTTATAGGAGTTAGCAAGGTGACTGTCACACCTCTTTTTTACCTACTACCCCCTGGAAGGGCATAATAAAGGGAGTTTTTCCAATTAAAGCACAATCGAAATGGGATTTATTTATTTAAAGAATTCAGAGTCGCCACTTGGGAGATTTATGGTGTCCCAAGTCACCGGTTCAAATCCCGAATCGAGGAAAAGAATGACTCTGTTTAACAGTACGCGCACCAAAAATTTGAGTAATGTATTCTGTTAACCCGGGAGAAGGTGTGAGGCATTCCCGAGTTCCGTGGTTCTAGCACGGTCGCTCAACTGTCATATTCGGCTTAAATTACCTGATTTTAAATAATTATGAACGTATGTGCAAATTTTAACTTTTGACCGCTTTTATTTAATTATTTTTTTATGAAAGATTGCAACATCCCTGTCGGGTGGCATACCCTGCAGGTCTGGGGGAAAAAAATCAAGGAACTCACAAACAACGGGCACAAAATCAATAGAGGGAATCTCAGCACTGGAATCACGAACATACTCTAAATAGGCTAAATACCCCTTCTCGACCATACGCCGAGCCTTCACATACGATATAACACTGCAGGTAGAATGACCAGAAGTCCCTCTCCACTCTAAATGAGGCATATCCGGTAAAGATAAGGTCACAGTCTTGGCATGACAGTCCAAGATAGCGTGATAGGGTGATAACCAGTCATTCCCAATATAATATCAAAGTCAACCATGTCTAAAAGCAACAAATCTACACGAGTCTCCAGACCCTAATCACCACAATACAGGAACGATGGACTCGATTGACCATAATAGAGTCATCCACTGGTGTTGACACATAAACAAGAATAGCCAATGCATTACTAGGCATGACCAAATACGGGGCAAAAAAAGATGACACATACGAATACGTAGAACCCGGATCAAACAACACCGAAGCATCTCTAGCACAAACCAGAACCGTACATTTAATAACTGCATCTGAAGCCTCTGCCTCGGGCTTGGCCTGAAGAGCATAACATCAGGGCTGGGCCCCACCACTGTGATCTACCTCTCTAGGTCGGCCTGCTGCCGGCTGGCCTCCACCTCTGGCGGTCTGAGCTCCCCCTCTATGACCTCTACCCCCACCTCTAGTACCTCTACCCCCACTTCTAGCTGGCTGGGCGGGTTGTGGAACAACTGGTGCCTGAACCATGGCACGAGAACTCTGAGATGAGAGCCACCTGGTGTGCGAGGGCAATACCTAGCAATGTGCATCGTGTCGCCACAAGTAAAACAAGCCCTCGACTACTGGGGATGACGACCCTGAAAACTCTAAAGCGTTGGTGCAGTAATAGGTGCTGGTGGTGCACTGAAGGACTGCTGGTCGGAATATTGCGTCTAAGGACCATAACTACCAGAAGCACCGTGAGAAACCTGAAGAGCCGACTGAAAGGGTCTAGGAGGATGACCCTTATTATACGAATCTTTGCCTCCAGACGAGGCACCACTGAACCTGCCTGACTAACGGGGTGTCTAGTCTGGCCTAGGACCACCTCCCTATGACAATACCATCTCAATCCTTCGGGCCACATTGGCCGCCTCTTGAAAGGATATCTCGCTCCCAGACTCTCTAGCCATCTAGAGACGCATAGGCTGAATAAGTCCATCAATAAACTGTCTCTCTCTCTCTCTCCCTCTAAGTGAAGAGTATAACAAGGGCATGGAGAGCCAAATCAATAAACTTGGTCTCGTATTGGGTGATTGTTATGGATCCCTGTAGGAGATCCTCGAACTGCCTCCGATAGGCCTCTCGCTGTGTAATAGGGAGAAACTTCTCCAGAAATAGCTGTGTGAATTGCCCCCAGGTCAAGGTTGGCGACCCTGCTTGTCTAGCTAAGTAATAATCCCTCCACCAAGTCTTGGTGAATCCAGACAACCGAAATGTAGCAAAATCAACCCCATTGGTCTCAACAATACCCATGTTCCGAAGAACCTTGTGGCAGCTGTCCAAATAGTCCTGAGGATCCTCGGTAGATGCACTGCTGAAGTTAGTAGTGAAGAGCTCGGTGAACCTGTCCAATCTCCATAAAGCATCGGCAGACATAGCTGCTCCATCACCGGCCTGGGCTACCACACCCGGCTGAGCTACTCCAACTGGCTGAACTGCTGGAGTCTGAATCGGGGGAGCTACCTGCTCCGGAGTACGAGTAGCAGGAGTCGGGGCTCCTCCTCCAGCCTGAGAAATGGCTGGTGCTACAGCAAGCAAGCCTGGTAAGTGCCTAGCCTAACCCCGGCGAAGTAGTGACGAGCCTAGATAGGTCTACCACATAAACTTGTGCAGTTATATATATATATCTACAGTGGGAAAATAACAAAAATAACCATTTTAAATGGGAGGGGAACATGCTTCGGGGATAACAAAGAATACAGAAATTCAAGAGAATAATAAGGAACATCAATAAATTAACTCTAACTCGGATAAGGGAAATAAAAACAGATTTCACTATCAGTACACATCTCGTTGCAGGCGTGCAACCCGTTCCCATTTCTCAACGTTTCCATGGTAGGCGTACCACCCACTCCCATTTCATCAAATCTCGTGGTAGGCGTACGATCCGCTCCCATTTTATCAATATCTTGTGGTAGGCGTACCACCCGCTCCTATTTCAATTAATATCTTGTGGTAGGCGTACCACCTGCTCCCATTTTATCATAACTCGTGGTAGACGTACCACCCACTCCCATTTCAATCAATAACTTATGGTAAGCGTACCACCCGCTTCCATTTCAATTCAACACAAAATCACAAAATAATTCTAGCAAGGAAAATAAAGCAATATAATAATAGAGCAAACACCCCTTCTCGACCGTACACCGAGCCTTTACATATGATATAACACTGCGGGTAAAATGACCAGAAGTCCCTCTCCACTCTAAACAAGGCATGCCCGGTAAAGTTAAGGTCACAATTTTGGCATGACAGTTCAAGATAATGTGATAGGGTGATAACTAATCTATCCCCAATATAATATCAAAGTCGACCATATATAAAAGCAACAAGTCTACACGAGTCTCCAGACCCCCAATCCCCACAACACAAGAATGATGGACTCGATCGACCACTATAGAATCACCCCCGGCATACACACATAAACATGAATACCCAATGCATCACTAGACATGACCAAATACGGGGCAAAATAGGATGACACATACGAATACGTAGACCCCAAATCAAACAACACTGAAGCATCTCTATAATATCAAGGTTGGGCCCCTCATCTGAAGCCTCTACCTCGGGCCTGGCGTGAAGAGCATAACATCAGGGTTGGGCCCCACCACTCTGATCTACCTCTCTGGGACGGCCTGCTGCTGGCTGGCATCCACCTCTATGACATCTACCTCCACCTCTAGCACCTCTACCCCACCTCTAGCTGGCTGGGTGGGCTGTGGAACACCTGGTGCTTGAACTATGGCACGAGAGCCCTGGTGCTGAGAACTGCTCGATGCTCGGGGGAAAATCTGGCAATATGACCCGTGTCACCACAAGTGTAACAAGTCCTCGGCTGCTGAGTCTGCTAGCCCTATAGACCTAAATAACCACCACAGAAACTCTGAAGTAGCGGTGCAATAATAGGAGCTGGCAGTGCACTGAATGGCTGCTGATCAGAATAGAGCGCGTGAGAACCACGGCCACTTGAGGCACCATGAGAAACCTGTAGGGCTAACTGGAAAGGCCTTGAAGACTGACATCTATCATACGAATCTCTACCTCCAGATGAGGCACCACTAAATCGGCTTGACTGACGGGGGTCTCTTGTCTGCTCTATGACCACACCTTGTGACAATACCATCCCAAACCTCCAGGCCACATTGGCCGCCTCCTGAAAGGATATCTCGCTCCCACCCTCTCTAGCCATCTGGAGACGAATAGGCTCAATGAGTCCATTAATAAACCGTCTCACTCTCTCCCTCTCAGTAGGATGTATAACAATAACATAGTGGGCCAACTGAATAAACCTGGTCTCGTACTGGGTGGCTGTCATGGATCCCTGATGGAGATGCTCGAACTACCTCCGATATTCCTCTCGTTGTGTAATAGGGAGAAACTTCTCTAGAAATATATGCGTGAACTGCCCCCAGTTCAAGGCTGGAGATCCTGCTGGTCTAGCGAAACATTAATCCCTCTACCAAGTCTTGGCGGATCCAGAAAACCGAAATGTAGCGAAATCAACCCCATTGGTCTCAACAATACCCATGTTCCGAAGAACCTCGTGGCAGCTGTCCAAATAATATTTAGATGCACCACTGAAGGTAGTAGTGAAGAGGTTGGTGAACCTATCTAATCTCTATAAGGCATCGACAGACATAACTGCCCTATCACCGGCCTGGGCTACCGCACCCAGCTGAGCTGCTCCAACTGGCTGAACTGCTGGAGTCTGAATCTGGGGAGCTACCTGCTCCAGAGTACGAGTAGCAGGAGTTTGGGCCTCTTCCTCAGCTTGAGAGACGGCTGGTGCAACAAGAAGTAAACCTGCTCGGGTAACACTCTCCATGAGACCTACCAATCGGACCAGAGCAACCTGAAGAACTGAGGTAGCAATAAACCCCACAGGGACCTAAGTTGGGCCCACCGGAACTGCTGGGGCTGGGCCCGGAACCTCCTCGTCAAAGTCAACCTGAGGCTCCGCCACTGGTGCTGCTGCTCGGGGCTGAGCTCTACCCCTACCTCAACCTCTGCCCCTAGTGGGAGCTGCTTGGGGCTCGGACTGCTGATCAGAAGATGAGGAAGCGCGTGTTTTCGCCATCTACGAAAGAACATAGTAGAAATTCAATTAGCGTTGAGAAACCAAACCGCACGACAAGAAAGAACAAATGTGAAATTTTTTCCTAACTCAGTAGCCTCTTGGGGATAAATACAGACATCTCCATACCGATCCCTCGGACTCTACTAAGCTTGTCCGTGAGCTGTAAGACCTATGGAACCTAGAGCATTGATACCAACTTGTCACAACCTAGATTTCCCATCCTCAGGAGTCGTGATGGCGCCTACTCGTGGAAGCTAGGCAAGCCAAGAACCTTTCCAAACATTAACCTATCTCGTTTCATGCATGATTAAATAATTAAATTATCAATGAATAAGCAATTAAAAGACAACAAAAAGTAAAATTTAGCGATGTCTGAACTAAATATAGAAACAGCGTCTAGAAGCCAATATAAGTCTCTACCCAGCACCTGGTGTCACAACAATACATGGATTGTCTAGGATTACAACAAATAAGAGTTTGAATTAAAGGACATAATCTGTTTCGAATGCAAATATAAACAGAACATGAAAATGGAAAGAAGAGACGTCGGGCCTGCGGACGCCAGCAAGGCTACCTCGGAGTCTCGTATACTGAAGGTCGGCTCCCTGACTACTGATGCGCACCGTAAGTTGCTCCGACACCTGGATCTGTGCAAAAGAGCACAGAGTGTAGTATCAGTACAACCGACCCCATGTGCTGGTAAGTGCCTAGCCTAACCTAGGGCGAAGTACTAACGAGGCTAGATTGGACAAAGACATAAGCATGTACAGTTATACATATACATATACAGCGGAATCGAGATACAAAGACAAGTAATCAATATGGGAGGGGAAGCATGCTAGGGGATAAATAACAAATTTTAAGTAAAAGTCGTCCAATAATGAAGGAAAAAACACAACTCAGACGTTATTAAAGAAACAAAAAGCAACAAGTGCACGACATCACCCTTCATACTTTTACTCTCATCCTGACCAAGCAATGATATAATAAAATGTGCACGTCATCACCCTTCGTGCTTTTACTCACTTTCCTCACATATAATTAATAAAATCGGCACGGAATGGTACTTCGTGCGGCACGGCATAACCCTTCGTGCTTTATTCTCTTTCCTCATGATAAGCAAACAATGCACGACATCACCCTTCGTGCTTTACACTCTTTCCTCACAATAAACAAACAATGCACGACATCACCCTTCGTGCTTTACACTCTTTCCTCACAATAAACAAACAATGCACGACATCACCCTTCGTGCTTTAACACTCTTTCCTCGCAATAAACAAACAATGCACGTCATCACCCTTCGTGCTTTAACACTCTTCCTCACCCAAACAACAATCACAAACAAGGGGCAAAGAATAACAAAATAATAATAGAAATTCTGGCAAGGGAACACAATTAAACAAGTAAATCCCGGCAAGGGTACAACATCAATAATCTCAACGTCCCGGCAAGGGAAAATAATCAAGAAATAATAATATCCCGGCAAGGGAACAATTCAAATACTCTTTCTCTTCCTTTAACTTTTATTTCATCTCTCACTTTACCACTTGATCCCATGCTCCAAAGGGTTCAACCATTTTATATACGTTAACAATTGTAATATAACTTGAGCCAATGCTCCTCGTTGTTCACAGGTCACAATTTTCTTTCACAAGTTTTTCACAACAAATAGGAATCATCATCAAGGCAAGAGAAATACAACGAATCAAGATATTCACAATTTAAAAACTCACGGTTATGCTAGACACCAACGTATAGATATTCGTCACCATGCCTATACACAACAAAAAAACTGGAATTAGCTACGAACGTCGTCGCTAATCTGTCGCTAAAATGCTCGTTGCTAGCAGAATCTTTTGATAATCCGTCGCTAAATGTGATTAGCGACAGATTTTTCTGTTTAGCTATAGATTTTGTCCGTCGCTAAACCCTGGTTTTTTTAGTAGTGATATATCGTACTCGACAAGAAGCAATTAGCAAATAAGACTCAACTCGTAGTTCCTCAAGCTAGGGTTATACCAAACACTTACCTCAATGCCTTGAACACAACTCAAACCTCAACTATAGCTTTACCCCGTGATTTCACCTCCAATTCGCTCGTATCTAATCATGTCACGACTAGAATTTCCCACCCTTCGGAGTCGTGATGGCGCCTACTAATGAGAGCTAGGCAAGCCAAATTTAATTACTTTTTCATTTATAACATAATTTCTTTAACAATTATTGGCAATAATACCAAAGCAACAAAACTAAATAATAAGCGGAAGTCTCACTATTATAGAAAACTGAATAGAAATGCGGAAAATTTCAACAAAAGCCTCTACCCAAGACTGGTGTCACAATACTCTCACGAACTGCTAAGAATACTAAATACAAACGTCTGAAAGAGAACATAAACTATTTATCTTGAATACAATGAGATAACAAACAAAATAAAGGATAGAGGAGATGTCGGGCCTGCGGACGCCTGCAAGGCTATCTCGGGTCTCGCTGGACTAAAGGCCTGCTCCCACACTATTGCTGCTGCTGTTCGAAACTTGGATCTGTGAAATATAGCACAGAGTGTAGTATCAGCAGAACCGACCCCATGTGCTGGTAAGTGTCTAGCCTAACCCCGGCGAAGTAGTGACGTGGCTAGACTTGTCTACCACATAAACATGTGCAGTTATATATATATACATCGAAATTGAAATACAAGACAAGTAAAAAGTATGGGAAGGGAAACATGCTATGGGGAGATAACAGTTTCAAGTATAAGTTGCCTAGTAACGAAGGAAAAGCACAACTCATACAATAATAAGGAACAGAGATCAACAAGTGCACGACATCACCGTTCGTGCATTTACTCTCATCCTCACCAAGAAATAGTATAACAAAACATGCACGACATCACCCTTCATGCTTTTACTCTCATTCCTCACATATAATCTTTAGTATCGGCACAGAGTGGCACATCGTGCGGCACAGAACGGCACATCGTACGGCACGACATCTCCCTTGGTGATTTACTCTCTTTTCCTCACAATAAGCAAACAGTGCACGGCATCACCCTTCGTGCTTTACACTCTTACCTCACAAAAAATAAACAATGCACGGCATCACCCTTCGTATTTTAACACTCTTCCTCACCCAATCAACAATCACAAACAAAGGCAAGGGAATAAATAAACTGTGATGACCCGGCCCGTCGTCACGTGAGTTACCCTCCCGTTTTCCTCATTTTCTGCTTTCTTATGTTTCATTATAAGAGTCTTGGGTGAATGAGTCGAATTGGATTGGTTTTGGAAGGAAATGAGAGACTTAGTCTCTTTAAGGAAGGTTTGTTTTAAAAAGTTCAATCGGATGTTGACTTATGAGTTAGAGGGCTTAGATGTGATTTTCAGTGATTCGGTTAGCTTTGGGGGATGATTTATGACTTAGGAGCGTGATCGGAATTGGTTTTAGAGGTCCGATGTAGAATTAGGCTTGAATTGGTGAAGTTAGTATTTTGGCGAATTCTGGTTGATAGGTGAGATTTTGATCTGAGGGTCAGAATGGGATTCCGAGAGTTGTTGTAGCTTCGTTAGGTGATTTGTGATGTGTGTGCAAAATTTCAGGTCATTCGGAGGTGTTTTGGTTGGGTTTTGTTTTTATCAAATACGTGTTTCGGAAGTTTTTGAATAACTTAGGCTTGAATTCGGTGAGAATTAATGATTTTAGTATTGTTTGATGTGTTTTGATGATTGGAGCAAGTTTGAATGATGTTTTAGGATGAGTTGGCACTGTTTGTTGAGGTTCCGATGGCCTCGGGGTGATTTCAGATGGCCATCGAGATGAATATGGACTTGTAACATTGCTGATAGTTGCTGGTATTTGGTATTTCCGAATCTGCGGAAAAGGGGCTGCAGGTGTGGTTCCGAAGATGCGGTAAAGGAGTTGCAGGTGCGTATTTTGGCCATTTGGGGAATTACCGCAAAGGCGAATGATTTCCGCATATGCGGAGTCCGCAGATACGGAGTCTGCAGATAAGGATATTGACCGCAGAAGCGGTCCTGGGTAACATTAGAAAATCCGCAGAAAGGGTTTTAAGGTTTCATTTTCTTCTGCGAGCTAAGGTATGTTTACACCATTTTTGAACAACCTTGAGAGATTTTGGACGGGAATTGAAGGTGATTTCGACTGGGTGTGATTGGAGGTGATTCCTATGACCTAAATACACGATTTAATGGTAGAATTAACATAGAAATTTATGGAAATTCATCAAAAAGGTGGAAAAGCTAGATCTTGGAATTTGATATTTCAAATGGGATTTGATGGCTCATTTGGGCTCGGATTTGACAGTTTTTGGTATGTATAGACTCGTGACGAGATAAGGAATCTGATGATGCTAAATTTTTTGATTTTTGAGAAGCGGGCTCAGGGATCAGGTTTTGCAGATTTCGTGAATTTCGATATTTTTGAGTCTTTTCGATTGGGGTATGTTCCCTTAGCCTATTGTAACGTATTCGTTGTGGTTTGATCAGATTCGATGCGCGAGGAGGTCGATCTGCGAAGCAAGGGCATAGCGAGCTAGGATCTTGGCCGGCTTGAGATGAGTAATGATAGTAAATGATATCCTAAGGGTCTGAAACGCCGGATTTGCACAACGTAGTGCTATTTTGAGGTGAAACACGCGCCTTATGATGAGCACGGGGTTATTTACTACTAAGGATTGTGACTTGGTCCGTCCCGTTTGATATTTTACCGCATATTTAACTGAGATATGTTTGTTATCAACATGATTTGGGCTCCTTGCCATATTTTGGGCTTCATGCCGACTACTTGAGTCCTTCGTGGATTTTTATCACTCTTTCCTCACTATTTGATATATTACTTGAACTTAGTCCGTCGATTATACTGTTTTACAAACTCAGCCACTTTAATTGAATTTTGAGACACAATTGATATTTTCACTGTTGTTTGGGCTGAGCACTACTATTCTATTGATGCCCGAGGGGCTTATGATGCTTTTCTGGACTGAGTGATTCCGAGGGCCTAAGGTATGCCACGAGGTGGCTGGAGTGACGTGAGGAGGCTTTCAGGCCTTGAGTGTAATGTGAGGAGGCTTTCAGGCCTCAAGTGTGATGTGAGAAGGCTTTCAGGCCTTATGTTGATATAGCACTTGGGCCGTAAGGGGCCCCTGCGGAGTCTGTACATCTACAGTGAGCGCGATACCCATGTGATATGATATTGAGCTCGAGGGGCTGATATTATGCTGTGCAAATGATACTGAGCCCGAGTGGCTGATATTATGCTGAGTGACTGATACTGAGCCCGAGGGGCTGATACTGTTATGAGGGATTGATACTGGGCCCGAGGGGCAGATTTCTACTCTCTATTTACTTGTTGTTTTACCTGATTTACCTGGTTTTAAAAGAAGATTTTATTTAATTCTTGGAGATTTCATTTGATTCTTTTGCTGTTCTACTGATTTACTATTTTTACTGCCTTATTTATAATTGCTTTGTGCAGTTATGTGTTTTCCTGCCTTCGGTTATTATTTGTTATTATTACTCACTGGGTCGGAGTACTCACATTACTCCCTGCACCATGTGTGCAGATACAAGCATGGAGGAGTCTGCACCTGAGCGCTGATTCTTTCCAGACTAGGCAGCGAGTTGGAGTGACGAGGTGGCTGCTGACGTCCGCAACCCCTTGTCTCCCCTTTTTTATATCTTTTGAGTTCCTTCAGACTATTGTATCAGATTTTATCTTTCGTAGACGCATTACAAACTCTGTAGTAGCTCATGACTTATGACATTCCGGTTTGGGCTGTGTCGGGATAGTTTCCCTCGCTATTATCGCTATTTCTGCATTATTTGCTATATATGTGTTAGAATTGTTATTGTTCATTAATTACTTTAAAAGAGGTGTTGGCATTGTTCTGGCTGGCCTTGTCTTCACGAGAGGCTCCATCACGATCGAGTTCGGGATTTGGGTCGTGACAAGTTAGTATCAGAGCTTAGGTTACTAGGTCTCATGAGTCATTAGCCGGTTCAGTAGAGTCTTGCGGACCGGTACGAAGACGTCTGTACTTATCATCGGGAGGCTGCACAACCTTTAGGAAAACTTCACATTCTTGAAATTATTGTCGTGCGAACTTGTTGATCCAAGTTCTAAATTTCTCTTTATTCTATTCTCTCATAGATGGTGAGGACACGAGCTACTAGACGTGACGGACCACCACCAATACCACCCACTGAGGCCACCAAAGGCCGTGGACGCGGTCGTGGTCGTGGCAGAGGTAGAGTGGCAGGGGCAGCACATGTGGATCCTCCAGTCGCCCTAGCTCAGGACCAGGCTCCAACAGTACCACTTGAGGTACCAGCTGTGCCCATTGTGATTTCGGGTCTTCAGGAGACTTTGGCTCAGATTTTGACAATTTGCACTAGCCTGGCTCAAGCAGTTTCAGCCACCACAGCAGCAGCTACTTCGCAGGCTGGGGGTGGCAATCAGACACCCGTTGCCCGCACCCCTGAGCAGGTAATGCAGGGATTACAGACTCCAGAGGTACCTCCAGCTCAGCCAGTTGCACCATTGCAGTAGTTCAGGGTTCCAGCTTTGCCTGAGGATGAGCAACATCGCCTCGAGAGGTTTGGTAGACTCCAGCCTCCGACATTCAGTGGTGTTAAGGGCGAGGATGCCCATGGTTTTCTTGACAGTGTCAGCGTATGCTTCGTACAACGGGGATCCTTGAGTCTAGTGGGTTAGTAGGGCTGCCTTCACTTAGTGGGAGGCGTATCAGAGGCATAGGCCGGCTGGTGCAACACCTTTGACTTGACAGGAGTTCTCCACTCTCTTCTTGGAGAAGTATGTACCGCAGTCCCGAAGAGAGGAGCTACGCAGGCAATTTGAGTGGTTACGGCAGGGAGATATGACTGTGTCTCAGTATGAGATGAGGTTTTCTGAGTTAGCTCGTAATGCTGTCTGGACGGTTCCCTCGGATCGGGAGCGGATTAGGAGATTTGTTGATGGCCTTAACTACAATCTCCGTGTTCTTATGACTGGAGAGAGAGTACTGGGTTCTTCATTGGAGGAGGTAGTTGATATAGCTTGAGAGATTGAGGCGGTTCGCCGTCAGGATCGAGGCGAGAGGGAGGCCAAGAGGCCTTGATATTCTGGCAGTTATAGTGGCACTCCCGCGAGGGGCCAGTTTCAGCAGGGTAGGGGTCGTTCTTTCAGGCCCGCTTAGTCGGTTCGTCCCGAATATTGTGGAGCATCTTCAGGTAGTGGTTATCATGGTTCTCAACAGAGTCAGCCTTCATTCAGCGCTTTTCCAGCACAGAGTTCATCTCGAGCCCTGTTTGTTCAGGGTTCTTCTAGGCCGAGTGCGTCAGCTAGTCACTCTGGCACGAGGGGTTCCCTTTAGTCCCATTCTCCAGCACCCGGGAGTTGTTATGAGTGCAGAGAGTTTGGGCATATGTGGAGGCAGTATCCTCGCCGTGCTGCTAGCTCATCTCAGTAGAGGGGTCAGCCCTCGTCTTCTGGTCCAGTTTCTTTAGCACCTGCCCCGCCAGCTAGGGGTGAGGGTTAGGCAGCCAGGGGTTGCCGCAGAGGTGCAGGTCGATCAATTGGTGGTCAGGCTCGCTTTTATGCTCTTCAGGGCAGGATAGATGCTGTCATTACAAGTATTATTTTAGTCTGCCATAGGGATGCCTCAGTCTTATTTGATCCCTGTTCCACCTATTCTTATATGTCCTCATATTTTGCTCATCATATGGGTACGTCTCGAGGGTTTCTTCCTTTACCTGTTCATATATCTACCCCGATGGGTGATACTATTATTGTAGACCATGTGTATCGATCATGTTTGGTGACTATTAGGGGTCTGGAGACCCGAGTTGATCTATTGCCATTGAGCATGGTGGATTTTGATGTTATTTTGGGCATGGACTGGTTATCTCCGTGTCATGCTATTCTGGACTGTCATGCGAAGACTGTCACTCTGGCTATACCGGGTGTACTGAGGATTGAGTGGTGTGGTGTGACTGACTATGTTCCTAGCAGGGTGATTTCATTCTTAAAGGCCTAGCGTATAGTTAGGAAGGGTTGCCTTTCATATTTGGCATTTGTGAGGGATGTTGGAGCCGAGACTCCTAGCATTGATTCTGTCCCATTTGTGAGGGAGTTTCCCGATGTATTCCTTGCAGACCTACCGTGCATGCCATCAGACAGGAATATTGATTTTGGTATTGACTTGGTGTCGGACACTTAGCCCATTTCTATTCCGTCATATCGTATGGCATCAGCAGAGTTGAAAGAATTGAAGGATCAGCATCAAGAACTCCTAGATAAGGGGTTTATTCGTCCTAGTGTGTTACCGTGGGGTGCACTGGTTTTGTTTGTGAAGAAGAAGGATGGCACCATGAGAATGTGCATTGACTACAGGCAATTGAACAAAGTAACAGTGAAGAACAAGTACCCTCTACCTCACATTGATGATTTATTTGACCAGCTTCAGGGAGCGAGGGTGTTCTCCAAGATTGATCTCTGTTCGGGCTATCACCAGTTAAAGACCAGTGATTCAAATATTATGAAGACTGCTTTCAAGACTAGATATGGCCACTATGAGTTTCTTGTCATGTCCTTTGGGCTGACCAATGTCCCAGCAGCATTCATGCATTTGATGAACAGTGTATTTCGGCCGTATCTGGATTCATTTTTTCATTGATGATATTCTGGTGTACTCGCGTAGTTAGGAGGAGCACACGCAATATTTGCGAGTTGTATTGCAGAGATTGAGGGAGGAGAAGCTTTATGCAAAGTTCTCCAAGTGTGAGTTTTGGCTTAGCTAAGTAGCTTTCTTGGGGCACGTGGTGTCCAGCGAGGGTATTCAGGTCGACCCGAAGAAGATAGAGGCGGTTTAGAGTTGGCCTAGACTGAACTCAGCCATAGAGATTTGTAGTTTTCTTGGTTTGGCAGGTTATTATCGTCGGTTTGTTCATGGATTTTCCTCTATTGCATCACCCCTGAACAAGTTGACTCAGAAGGGTGCTTCATTTGTATGGTCAGACAAGTGCGAGGAGAGCTTTCATAAGCTCAAGACAGCCTTGACCACGGCTCCAGTATTGTTTTTACCCTCAGCTTCAGGTTCTTGTACTGTGTATTGTGATGCCTTGAGAGTTGGGATCGGATGTGTATTGATGCATGAGGGTAGAGTTATTGCTTATGCTTCTCGTCAGTTGAAGCCCCACGAGAAGAACTACCCTGTACATGATTTGGAGTTGGCTGCTTTAGTTCATGCTTTGAAGATTTGGAGGCACTGCTTGTATGGCGTATCTTGTGAGGTATTCACCGATCATCGTAGCCTTCAGCATTTGTTCAAGCAAAAGGATCTTAATTTGAGGCAGCGGAGGTTGCTAGAGTTACTTAAGGACTATGATATTACCATTCTGTATCACCCGGGAAAGGCCAATGTTGTGGCCGATGCTTTGAGCTGAAAGACTATTAGTATGGGGAGTTTAGCGTACATTCCAGTTGGGGAGAGGCCCTTTGCAGCTAATGTTCAGGCTTTGGCCAATCGGTTGGTGAGACTAGATATTTCGGAGCCTAGTCGGGTGTTGGCTTGTGTGGTTTCTCGGTCTTCCTTATATGATCGCATCAGAGAGCGCCAGTATGATGACCTGCATTTGCTTGTCCTTAAGGACAGGGTTCAACACGATGATGCCAGAGACGTGACTATTGGTGAGGATGGTGTGTTGCGGATGTTGGGCCGAATTTGTGCGCCCAATATGGATGGGCTTCGGGAATTGATATTAGAGGAGGCCCACAGCTCGCGGTATTTTATTCATCCGGGTGCCGCAAAGATGTATCAGGGCTTGAGGCAGCACTATTGGTAGAGGAGAATGAAGAAAGACATTGTAAGATTTGTGGCTCAGTGTCTCAACTGTCAGAAGGTAAAATATGAACATCAGAGACCGGGTGGCGTACTTCAGCGGATGATTATTCCCGAGTGTAAGTGGGAGAGAGTCACTATGGATTTTGTGAGTGGTCTTCGTTGTACTTTGAAGAAGTTTGATTCAATTTGGGTGATTATGGATTGGCTGATCAAGTCCGCGCACTTCATTCCGGTATGTACTACCTATTCTTCGGAGCGGCTGGCAGGGGTCTTTATCGGGGAGGTTATTCGATTGCATGGTGTTCTAGTGTCTATTCTCTCAGATAGAGGTACTCAGTTTACTTCTCAGTTCTGGAGGACATTTCAGCGAGAGTTAGGTACGCAGGTATGGTTGAGCACATCATTTCATCCTCAGACGGACGGGCAGTACGAGCGTACTATTCAGATATTGGAGGACATGTTACATGCCTGTGTTATTGATTTTGGAGGTTCTTGGGATGAGTTTTTGCCGCTTGCAGAGTTTGCCTACAACAACAGCTATTAGTCGAGCATTCAGATGGCTCAGTATGAGGCGTTGTATAGGAGGCGATGTAGATCTCCAGTGGGTTGGTTCGAGCCCGGCGAGGCTAGGTTATTGGGGATAGAGTTGGTTCAGTATTACTTAGAAAAGGTGAAGCCGATTTAGGAGAGACTTCATACAGCACAGTCGCATCAGAAGAGTTATGCAGACCGGATGGTTCGAGATGTGTCTTATATGGTTGGTGAGAAGGTCTTGCTGAAGGTTTTGCCCAAGAAGGGTGTTATGGGGTTTGGAAAGAAAGGGAAGCTGAGTCCACGGTTCATTGGGCCTTTTGAGGTACTTAGAAGGATTGGGAGGTGCCTTATGAGCTTGCCTTGTCAACTAGCTTGTTAGGCGTGCATCCGATATTTCATGTTTCTATGCTACGGAAGTATGTTAGGGACCCGTCCCATGTATTGGACTTCAGCATGGTTCAGCTGGATGATGATTTGACTTATAATGTGGAGCCGGTGGCTATTTTGGGTAGTCAGATTCGGAAGTTGAGATTAAAGGATATAGCTTCGGGGAAAGTACAATAGAGAGGTCGGCCCGTGGAGGAGGCTACTTGGGAACCCGGGTAGGAGATGCAGAGCAGATATCCTCACTTGTTTGAGGCTCCAAGTTTGTTTCTTGACACGCTCGAGAGCGAGCGTTTGTTTTAGTTGGGGAGGATGTGCCGACCCGGCCCGTCGTCACGTGAGTACCGCCCCGTTTTCATCATTTTCTGCTTCCTTATCTTTCATTATAAGAGTCTTGGGTGAATGAGTCGAATTGGATTGATTTTGGAAGGAAATGAGATACTTAGTCTCTTTAAGGAAGGTTTGTTTTGGAAAAGTCAACCGAATGTTGACTTATGAGTTAGAGGGCTCAGATGTGATTTATGGTAATTCGGTTAGCTTCGGGGGATGATTTGTGACTTAGGAGCGTGATCGGAATTCGTTTTGGAGGTCCGGTGTAGAATTAGGCTTGAATTGGCGAAGCTAGTATTTTGGCGAATTCCAGTTGATAGGTGAGATTTTGATCCGAGGGTCGGAATGGGATTCCGAGAGTTGTTGTAGCTTCGTTAGGTGATTTGGGATGTGTGTGTAAAATTTCTGGTCATTCGGAGGTGTTTTGATTGGGTTTTTGATCAAATACATGTTTCGGAAGTTTTTTAAGAATTTAGGTTTGAATTCGGTGAGAATTGATGATTTTAGTGTTGTTTGATGTGTTTTGATGATTGAAGCATGTTTGAATGATGTTTTAGGATGAGTTGGCACTGTTGGTTGAGGTCCCGGGGGCCTCGAGATGATTTCAGATGGCCATCGCGATGAATTTGGACTTGTAGCATGGGTGATAGTTGCTGGTATCTGGTATTTCTGTATCTGCGGAAAAGGGGCCGCAGGTGCGGTTCCGCATATGCGGTAAGGGAGTCGCAGGTGCGGATTTTGGCCATTTGGGGAATTACCGTAGAAGCGGACGATTTCCACAGATGCGGAGTCCGCAAATGCGGATAATGACCGCAGAAGCGGTTCTGGGTAACATTAAAAAATCCGCAGAAGCGGTAGCTGCATATGCGGCATAGTGATCGCCGATGCGAAAAGGGCTGGACAAAAAGGGTTTAAGGATTCATTTTGTTCCGCGAGCTAAGTTATTGTTCCACCAATTTTGAACGACCTCGAGAGATTTTAGACGGGAATTGAAGGTGATTTTAACTGGGTGTGATTGGAGGTGAGTCCTATGACCTAAATACATACTTTAATGGTAGAATTAACACACAAATTTATGGAAATTCATTAAAAAGGGGGAAAAGCTCGGGCTTGGAATTTGATAGTTCAAGTGGGATTTGACGGGTCATTTGGGCTCAGATTTGGGAGTTTTTGGTATGTATAGACTCGTGGCGAGATAGGGAATCCCATGATGCTAAATTTTCTAATTTTCGAGAATCGGGCTCGGGGCTCGGGTTTTGCAAATTTCGTGAATTTCGATATTTTTCGAGTCTTTTCGATTGGGGTATGTTCCCTTAGCCTATTGTAACATATTCATTGTGGTTTTGATCACATTCGATGCGCGAGGAGGTCGAATTACGAGGCAAGGGCATAGCAAGCTAGGATATTGGCCGGCTTGAGGGGAGTTATGATAGTAAATGATATTCTGAGGGTTTGAAACCCCGGATTTGCACAACGTAGTGCTATGTTGAGGTGAAACACATGCCTTATGACGAGTGCGAGTTTATTTACTACTGGGGATTGTGACTTGGTCCGTCCCATTTGATATTTTATCGCGTATTTAACTAAGATATGTTTGTAATCAACATGATTTGGGCTTCTTTCCATATGTTGGGCTTCAGGCCGACTACTTGTGTCCTTCGTGGATTTTTATCACTTTTTCCTCACTATTTGATATATTACTTGAACTCAGTCCGTTGATTATACTATTGTACAAACTCAGCCACTTTAATTGAATTTTGAGACACAATTTATATTTCCACTATTGTTTGGGCTGAGCACTACTATTATATTGATGCCCGAGGGGCTTATGATTTTTTTCTGGACTGAGTGAGGCCGAGGGCCGGAGATACATTTATATGCCACGAGGCGGCTGTAGTGACGTGAGGAGGCTTTCAGGCCTTGGGTGTGGTGGGAGGAGGCTTTCAGGCCTAAAGTGTGATGTGAGAAGGATTTCAAGCTTTATGTTGATATAGCGCTTGGGCCGTAAGGTGCCCCTCCGGAGTCTGCACACCCATAGTGAGCGATGATATCCATGTGATATGATACTGAGCCTGAGGGGTTGATATTATGTTGAATGATTGATAGTGCGCCCGAGGGGCTGATATTATGCTGAGTGACTGATACTGAGCCCGAGGGGCTGATATTATGCTGAGTGACTGATTTGTTTTGAAATCAGACCTCAAATTGAGGTCCAAATCCCCAATTTTAGAAAAACCTAGGTTTTACCCAAAACCCCTAATTTCACCCACGAAAATCATTGATTTTAAGTGGAAAACATGTTAAATGATGTTAATGATTGAAAGAATTGAGTAAAAATCGACTTACAAATGATTTGGAATAAAATTTGTTCTTAAAAAATCGCCTATGGAGTTTGGGTTTTGAAAGAATGGTGAAAATTCAACTAAGTATGGAAAAATGCAGGCTGCAGATATAGGAATTGCGAACAGGGGTTCGCAATTGCAAACCCTGACCATTATGAAGATGCGAACTTTTGTTCGCATTTGCGAACTCAGACCCAAATGAAGGACTTCGCATTTGCGATAATTTTATCGCATTTACGAAAGCTCAACCATCGCATTTGCGAAGAAATGCTTCGCATTTGCGAGCCAAGGCAGGCATGGGCTGGTTTCGCATTTGCAATCTAGCCTTCGTATTTGCGAGTTCGCATTTGTGAACTAGGCTTCGAAAATGCGAAGCCTGCAGGCCTGTTCATACCAGATTTTTCAAAGTTAAAAAAATGCAATCCGACACATATCAAAAACTCACCCGAGCCCTTAGGGCTCCAAACCAAATATGCACATAGCCTCAAAAACATCCTACGGACTTATCCGTGTGATCAAATCGCCAAAATAACATCATACACATCGAATTAAGCCTCAAACTTCATGATTCCTTCCAAATTTTCATAAAAAATCAAATTTCCATTTAAAGTCCAAAACACATCAAACGACGTCCATTTTCAACCAAACTCTACAGAAAGTGCTTAAAGCATATATAAGACTTGTACCGGGTACCGAAACCAAAATACGGGCCCGATACCATAGTATTTTAATCAAATTTCCTTTCCAATTTTCTTAATTATTTCCAAAAAATAATTTCACACAAAAATTCATTTCTCGACCTTGGGACCTCAAAATTTGATTCCGGGTATACACCCAACTACCATATTTTCCTACAGACCCTTCGGGACCGTCAAATCATGGGTCCGAGTCTGTTTACCCAAAATGTTGACCGAAGTCAAATTTATTCAATTTAATATCAAAATTTAGCATTTTTCTCACAGAATTCATATTTAAGCTTTTCGTCTATGCGCCCGGACTGTGCACACAAATTGAGGCAACCTGAATGACATTTTCAAGGCCTCGGAAGCACAGATTGAGTAAGAAAACAAGTGATGACCCTTTGGGTCGTCACATTCTCCACCTCTAAAACAACCATTCGTCCTCGAACAGACAAAATAAAGAAGTACCTGAGTGGGAGAAAAGATGAGGATAACGACTCCGCATATCAGACTCGGACTCCCAGGTTGATGCCTTAGGGGGCTGGCCTCTCCACTGAACATGAACAGAAGGAAAACTCTTGGATCTCAACTGACGAACCTGACGGTCTAGAATAGCTACCGGCTCCTCCTCATAAGACAAATCCTTGTCCAACTGGACAATGCTGAAGTCTAACACGTGGGCTGGATCGCCGTGATACCTCCGAAGAATGGATACATGAAAAACTGGATGCACGGGTGATAAGCTAGGTGGCAATGCAAGTCTATAAGTCACCTCTCCGACTCGATCAAGAATCTCAAACGGACTAATGAACCTTGGGCAAAGCTTGCCCTTCTTCCCAAATCTTATCACGCCCTTCATAGGCGACACTCCGAGCAATACCCGCTCACCAACCATAAATGCCACATCTCGAACCTTGCGGTCTGCATTACTCTTTTTCCTAGACTGAGCCGAACGAAGCCTATCCTGAATGATCTTGACCTTGTCCAAGGCCTCCTGAACCAAATCTGTACCCAACAACCGAGCCTCTCCCGGGTCAAACCATCCAACTGAAGACCGACACCGCCTACCATATAAAGCCTCATAAGGAGCCATCTGAATGCTCGACTGGTAGCTGTTGGTGTAGGCAAACTTAGCTAAAGGCAAGAACTGATCCCATGAACCTCCAAAGTCGATAACACAAGCTCGAAGCATATCCTCTAGAATTTGAATAGTCCACATGGACTGACCGTCCGTCTGCGGATGAAATGTTGTGCTCAAATCTACCCGTGTACCCAACTCTCGCTGCACCGCACTTCAGAAGCATGAGGCAAACTGCGTACCCCGATCCGAAATGATAGACACGGGCATACCATGAAGGCGAACAGTCTCCCGAATATAGATCTCAGCAAACCTCTTAGAAGAATAGTAGACTGCCACAAGAATGAAATGTGCTGACTTGGTCAGCCTATCAACAATAACCCATATCGCATCGAACTTCATCCGAGTTAGCAGAAGTCCAGTAACAAAATACATAGTAATCTGCTCCCACTTCCACTCGGGAAGCTAAATCCTCTAGAATACACCACCAGGCCTTTGATGCTCGTACTTAACCTACTGACAATTCAAACAACAAGCCATATATACTACGATATCCCTATTCATTCTACGCCACCAATAATGCTTCTACAAATCCTAATACATCTTCGCGGCTCCGAGATGAATAAAGTACCTGAAACTATGGGCCTCCTCAAAAATCAACTCTTGAAGCCCATCCACATTGGGCACACAAACTCGTCCCTGCAATCTCAAAACCCCATCTGCATCTAAGGTAACCTGCTTGGCACCTCCTCGCTGCACCGTGTCTCTAAGGGCATACAAATGGGGATCATCAAACTGCCGATCACGGATACGCTCCAATAATAAAGAGCTAGCGGCCGTGAAAGCTAACACACGACTGGGCTAAGAAACATCCAGTCTCACAAACTGATTAGCTAAATCCTGAACATCCAAAGCAAGTAGCCTCTGACCGACCGAAATATAAGCAAGACTGCCCATACTGGCCGACTTCCTATTCAAAGCATCGACCACTACATTGGCCTTCCTCGGATGATAAAGAATGGTGACATCATAATCTTTCAACAACTCCAGCCACCTCCTCTGCCTCAAATTCAACTCCTTTTGCTTGAATAAGTACTGAAGACTTTTGTGATCAGTGAACACCTCACATGCCATGCCATACAAATAATTCCTCCAAATCTTCAATGCGTGAACAATGTATGCCAACTCTAGATCATGCACTGGATAGTTCTTCTCATGAATCTTCAACTGCCTCGAAGCATAGGCAATGACCTTGCCATCCTACATCAACACTGCTCCAAGCCAAACACGGGAAGCATCACAATATACAGTACAAGGCCCTGAACCTGTGGGTAAAACCAACACCGGTGCCGTAGTTAGAGCTGTCTTGAGCTTCTGAAAACTTGCCTCGCACTCATCCGACCATATGAACTGGGCACTCTTCTGGGTCAATCTAGTCATTGGGGCTGCAATAGATGAAAATCCCTCCATGAACCGCCGATAGTAGCCTGCCAACCCCAAGAAACTTCGAATCTCTGTAGCTGATGCTGGTCTAGGCCAGTTCTTAACTGCCTCTATCTTCTTCGGGTCCACCTGAATACCCTTTGCTGATATAACATGACCCAGAAATGCAATTGAACCCAACCAGAATTTACACTTCGAGAACTTAGCATATAGCTGACTATCCCTCAGAGTCTGAAGAGCCACTCTAAGGTGTTGCTCGTGCTCCTCCTGGCTGCGGGAGTATATCCATATATATCATCAATGAAAAATATCATGAATGAATCCAAATAAGGCCTAAACACTCGGTTCATCAAGTCCATGAAAGCTTCTGGGGCATTTATCAACCCGAATGATATAACCAAGAACTCATAATGCCCATACCGAGTGCGAAAAGCTGTCTTAGGGACATCAGATGCCCTAATCCTCAACTGATGGTTACCAGATCGCAAGTCAATCTTGGAAAATACCCTGACACCCTGAAGCTTATCGAACAAATCATCAATCCTCGGCAGTGGATACTTATTCTTGACCGTTACCTTTTTCAATTGCATGTAATCAATACAAATCCTCATTGACCTATCCTTCTTCTTGACAAATAACACCGGCGAACCCCAAGGTTAGACATTGGGCCTAATAAAACCCTTCTCAAACAAATCCTGCAACTGTTTTTTTAACTCCTTCAACTTCGGCGGGGCCATACGATATGGTGGAATAGAAATGGGCTGAGTGCCACAAACCAGATCAATGCAGAAATCAATATCCCTATCGGGTGGCATACCCGGCATGTTTGAAGGAAAAACATCAGGGAACTTACAAACAACAGGCACATAATCGATAGAGGGAACCTCAGCACTGGAATCCCAAACATAAGCTAAATAAGCCAAACACCCCTTCTCGACCACACGTCGAGCCTTCACATACGATATGACACTACGGGTAGAATGACCCGGAGTCCCCCTCCACTCTAAATGAGGCATATCCAGTAAAGCTAAGGTCACCATCTTGGCATGGTAGTCCAAGATAGAGTGATAGGGTGATAACTAGTCCATCCCCAATATAATATCAAAGTCGACCATATCTAAAAGCAACAGATCTACACGAGTCTCAAGACCCCCAATCACCACAACACAAGAGCGATGGACTTAATCAATCATGATGGAATCACCCACCGGCGTAAACACATAAACAGAAATACCCAATGCATCACTAAGCATGATCAAATAAGGGGCAAAATAAGATGACACATACGAATACGTAGACCCCGGATTAGACAATAGTGAAGCATCTCTATCACAAACAAGAATCGTACTTGTAATAACTGCATATGAAGCCTCTACCTGGGGCCTAGCCTGAAGAGTATAACATCGGGGCTGGGCCCTACCACTCTGATCTACCTCTCTGGGGTGGCCTGCTGCTGGCTGGCCTCCACCTCTATGACCTCTACCTCCACCTCTGACACCTCTACCCCCACCTCTAGCTGGCTGGATGGGCTGTGGAGCACCTGGTGCCTGAACCATGGCACGAGAACCCTGGTGCTGAGAATTGCTCGGTGCTCGAGGAAAAAATCTGGCAATATAACCCGTGTCTCCACAAGTGTAACAAGCCCTCGGCGGCTGAGTTTGCTGGCCCTGTCGACCTGAATGACCACCACGGAAACTCTAAAGCAGCGTTGCACTGATAGGGGCTGGTGGTGCACTAAATGGATGCTGATCAGAATAGTGTGCGTGAGAAGCACGGCCACCTCGGGCACCCTGAGAAACCTAGAGGGTTGACTGGAAATGCCTAGAAGGCTGACCCCTATCATATAAATTTCTGCCTCCAGATGAGGCACTACTAAATCGGCCTGACTGATGGGGTCTCTTGTCTGCTCTATGACCACCCCCTTGTGGCAATACCATCTCGATCCTCCGAGCCACATTGGTCGCCTCATAAAAAGTGATATCACTCCCCGCCTCCCTAGCCATTTGTTGACGAATAGGCTGAATGAGTACATCAATAAACCGTCTCACTCTCTCTCTCTCAGTGGGGAGTAGGATAATAGCATGGCGAGCCAACTGAATAAATCTGGTCTCGTACAAGGTGACTGACATAGATCCCTGATGGAGACGCTCAAACTGCCTCCGATAGTCCTCACGCTATGTGACAGGGAATAACTTCTCCAGAAATGTATGCGTGAATTGCTCCCAGGTCAAGGCTAAAGACCCTGCTGGTCTAGCTAAACAGAAATCCCTCTACCAAGTCTTGTCGGATCCAGATAGGCGAAATGCAGCGAAATCAACTCCATTGGACTCAACAATACCCATGTTCCGAAGAACCTCGTGGCAGTTGTCCAAATAATCCTGAGGATCCTCGGTGGGTGCACCGCTGAAAGTAGTAATGAAGAGCTTGGTGAACCTATCCAATCTCCACAAAGCATCGACAGATATAGCTGCCCCATCACCTGCCTGGGCTACCACACCCGGTTGAGCTGCTCCAACTGGCTGAACTGCTGGATTCGGAACCTGGGGAGCTACCTGCTCAGAGTACGAGTAGCAGGAGTCTAGGCCCCTCCTCCAGCCTGAGAGACAACTGGTGCTACAGGAAGCAAACCCGTTCGGGTAACACTCTCCAAAGGCTCACCAATCGGACCAAAGCATCCTGAAGAACTGGGGTAGCAATAAACCTCTCTGGGACCTGAGCTGGGCCCACTGGAACTGCTGGGTCTAGGGACGGAACTTCCTCGTCAAAGTCGATATGAGGCTCCGCCACTAGTGCTACTGCTCGGGGTTGAGCTCTGCCCCTACCTTAGCCTCTAGCACAGCCTTGTCCTCTGACCCTAGTGGGAGCTGCCTGGAGCTCGGATTGCTAATTGGAAGATGAGGAAGCGCATGTTCTCGCCATCTGTGAAAAAATAGAGTAGAAATTCAATTAGCATTGAGAAACCAACCGCACGACAAGAAAGAACAAATGTGAAACTTTTCCTAACTCGGTAGCCTCTGGGGGATAAATACAGACGTCTCCTTATCGATCCCTCAGATTTCACTAAGCTTGTCCGTGAGTTGTGAGACCTATGTAACCTAGAGCTCTGATACTAACTTGTCACGACCCGAATTTCCCACTCTCAGGAGTCGTGATGGTGCCTACTAATGAGAGCTAGGCAAGCCAAATTTAATTACTTTTTCATTAATAACATAATTCCTAATACCAAAGCAACGAAATTAAATAATAAGCGGAAGTCTCACTATTATAGAAAACTGAATAGAAATGCAGAAAATTTCAACAAAAGCCTCTACCCAAGACTGATGTAACAATACTCACGAACTGCTAAGAATACTAAATACAAACGTCTGAAATAGAACATAAACTGTTTATCTCGAATACAATGAGATAACAGACAAAATAAAGGATAGAGGAGATGCCGGGCCTGCAGATGCCTATAAGGCTACCTTGGGTCTCGCTGGACTGAAGACCTGCTCCCACACTACTGCTGCTGTCCGAAACCTGGATCTGTGCAAAATAGCAGAGAATGTAGTATCAACACAACCGACCCCATGTGCTGGTAAGTGTTTAGCCTAACCTCGACGAAGTAGTGACGAGGCTAGATTGGACTACCACATAAACCTGTACAGTTTTATATATA
>MU708628.1:0-35406 GCA_026770625.1 Nicotiana glauca | reverse complement strand
ATATATATATATATATATATATATATATATATATATATATATATATATATATATATATATATATATATATATATATGTACAGCGGAATTGAAATACCAGACAAGTAAATAGTGTGGGAGGGGAAGCATGTTGTGGGGAGATAAAAGTATCAAGTAAAAGTTGCCTAGTAATGAAGGAAAAGCACAACTCATACAATAATAAGGAACAGGGATCAACAAGTGCACGACATCACCCTTCGTGCTTATACTCTCATCCTCAATAACAAAATGTGCACGACATCACCCTTCGTGCTTTTACTCTCATTCCTCACATATAATCAATAGTATCGACACGGAATGGCACATTGTGCGGCATGGTATCACCCTTCGTGCTTTACTCTCTTTTTCTCACAATAAGCAAACAGTGCACGACATCACCCTTCGTGCTTTACACTCTTTCCTCACAAGAAACAAACAATGCACGGCATCACCCTTCGTGCTTTACACTCTTTCCTCACAAGAAACAAACAATGCACGGCATCACCCTTCGTGCTTTAACACTCTTCCTCACCCAATCAACAATCACATACAAGGGCAAGGGAATAAATAAACGATAATGGAATTCCGGCAAAAGGAACACAAACGAACAATTAAAACCCGGCAATGGTACAACATCAATAATCTCAATATCCCGGCAAGGGCAAATATTCAATAATCAACAACGTCACGGCAAGGGAATAGATCAATAACTCTTTCTCTTTCTTTCACTTTCAACTCATAGTTCACATTATCACTCGAGCCAATGCTCCAAAGATTTACTTATCTCATATACCTTCACAATTTGTATTTCAACTCGAGCCAACGCTCCACGAAGTTTAAAGATCACAATTCCTTTCATATACTCTTTACAACATATAGAAGTCATCAATTAAGCATGGAAGGTATAACAAAATCCAAACTATTCGCAAAATAAAGACTCACGGTCATGCTAGACACTAATGTATAGATACTCCTCACCATGCCTATACATCGTACGCGATAATTAGCAAGTAGCAAATAAGACTCAACTCCTATTCCTTCAAGCTAAGGTTAGACCAAACACTTACCTCGATGTTTTGAACTCAACTCAAGCCTCAACTATAGCTTTACTCCATGATTCCACCTCCAATCCGCTCGAATCTAGTCACAAGTCACTTAATTACTTTAATAAACACTAAATGAATCAATTTGAATGCATAAAAATAAATTTCTCAAAGTTTTGCCCAAAATTCCAAAATCGCCCCTAGGCCCACGTGGCCAAAACCCGAGGTTTGAACCAAAACCCGATTACCCATTCCTCCACGAACCCAAATATATGATTTGTTTTGAAATCGGACCTCAAATTGAGGTCCAAATCCCCAATTTTAGAAAAACCTAGGTTCTACCCAAAACCCCCAATTTCACCCATGAAAATCATTGATTTTAAGTGAAAAACATGTTAAATGATGTTAATGATTGAAAGAATTGAGTAAAAATCGACTTACAAATGATTTGGAATGAAACTTGTTCTTGAAAAATCACCTAAGGAGTTTGGGTTTTGAAAGAATGGTGAAAATTCGGCTAAGTATGAAAAAATGCAGGCTGCAGATATGGGAATTGTGAACTGGGGTTCGCAATTGCGAACCCCAAGCAATTATGGAAAATTTGAACTTTTGTTCGCATTTGTGAACTCAGACCCAAATGAAGGACTTTGCATTTGCGAAAGCACAACCTTCGCATTTGCGAGCCAAGGCAGGCCTTGGGCTGGTTTCGCATTTGCGATCCAGCCTTCGCATTTACGAACCAGGCTTCGCAAATACGAAGCCTGTAGGCCTGTTCATACAAGATTTTACAAAGTTCAAAAAAATGCAATCTGACACCTACCCAAAACTCACCCGAACCCTCGGGGCTCCAAACCAAATATGCACACAACCTCAAAAATATCATACGGACTTATTCGTACGATCAAATCGCCAAAATAACATCATATACATTGAATTAAGCCTCAAATTTCAGGATTCCTTTCAAATTTTCATAAAAAATCAAATTTCCATTTTAAGTCCAAAACACGTCAAACAACGTCCATTTTCAACCAAACTCTACAGAAAGCGCTTAAACTATATATAAGACTTGTACCGGGTGCCAGAACCAAAATACAAGCCCGATACTATAGTCTTTTAATCAAATTTCCTTTTCAATTTCCTTAATTATTTCCAGAAAACAATTTCACACAAAAATTCATTTCTCGGGTTTGGGACCTTGAAATTTGATTCCGGGCATACGCCCAAGTCCCATATTTTTCTATGGATCCCCCGGGACCGTCAAATCATGGGTCCGAGTCTGTTTACCCAAAATATTGACCGAAGTCAAATTTATTCAATTTAATATCAAAATTTAGCATTTTTCTCACAGAATTCATATTTAAGCTTTCCGGCAACGTGCCTGGACTGCTTACGCAAATCAAGGCAACCCTAAATGAGGTTTTAAAGGCCTCGGAAGCATAGAATGAGTAAGGAAATAATTGATGACCTTTTGGATCATCACAAATTACTTAATTACATTAATAAACACAAAATGAATCAACCCGAATGCATGAAAATGAGTTTTCCAAAGTTTTACCCAAAAAGTCAAAAATCGCCCCCGGGCCCACGTGGTCAAAACCCGAGGTTTGAACCAAAACCCGATTACCCATTCCCACAAGAACTCAAATATATACTTTATTTTGAAATCGAACCTCAAATTGAGATTCAAATTCTCAATTTTTGAAAAACCTAGGTTCTACCCGAAACACCCAATTTCCCACATGAAAATCATTGATTTGAAGTTGAAATCATGTTATGATGTTAAGAATTAGAGGAAGTGATTTAAAAATGACTTACAATTGATTTGGAGAAGAAGAAATCCTTGAAAAATCGCGTAAATGTGTTTGGGTTTGAGATAATATGAAAAATGAAGTTCAAAATCGGTTAAGTGTAAAAAAAATGCAGGTCTCAGTTATGGGAAATGCGAACAGGGTTCGCAATTGTGAACCCCAACCCTGAGATATGGGAATTGCGAAGTGAAGTTCTCATTTGTGAACATTGAGCAAAATGAGGGACTTTGCATTTGAGACCAAAAATGTCGCATTTGCGACAGTCCCAGTTCTGCATTGGCGAATCATTTGGTCGCATTTGCGACCCCCGACCATCATGGGCACCTTCGCATTTGCGAAGTATATTATCGCATTTGCGATGGAGGGTCAGGTCTGGCTATCTCGCTTGCGAGCCAGGCTTCGCAAATGCGAAGCCTGCAGGTCAGATCATACCAGCAAATTTCCAAGTTCAAAAATGCAGCCTCTGGCCTATCCAAAACTCGCCCGAGCCCTCGGGGTTCCAAACCAAATATATATATATATAACCTCAAAAATATCCTACGAACTTATTCATGCGATCAAATCGCCAAAACAACATCATAAACATCGAATTAAACCTCAAAATTGAAAAATTCTTTCAAACTTCATAAAACCTCAAATTTTCCAATTTAGGTCTGAATCACGTCAAATGATGTCCGTTTTCAACCAAATTTCACATAAATGACTTAAAGCACATATCATACCCATACCGGGCGCCGAAATCAAAATACGTGTCCGATACCAACACGTTCTAATCAAATATCATTTCAATTTTCCTTAACAATTTCAGAAAAGTAATTTCTTTTAAAAATTTATTTCTCGGGCTCGGGACCTCAGAATTCGATTCCGAACATACGCCCGGTCCCATATTTTCATACAGACCCTCCGGGACCATTAAATAATTGGCCCGGGTCCGTTTACCAAAAATATTGACCAAAGTCAAATTTATTCATTTTAACACCAAAATTTAGTAATTTTTCATAGAATTTCACATTTAAGCTTTCCGGCTACGTTCCCGGACCGCGCACGCAAATTGAGGTGACTCTAAATGAGGTTTTCAAGGCCTCGGAAGCACAGAATTTATTTAAAACAGGTGCTGACCCTTTGGGTCGTCACAGGTAGTTTCACAATTTTTTTCCAATTTGTTTTTGGATTTTACAATTCTTACGTCCAAACGCCCACTAAATATTATTAAGGATTAAAATAACAATTTTCTATTACACCCGTTACACTTCTTCTCTATTTGTCTTTGAACCATACGAATTATGATGAATTAGCTTAAACAATTTATTTACTCTTTTCCACAAAAAGAGAAGATCGCCAAGGAAAAGTCGAAATACCTAGTTAGTTTATACGAATTACCCAATGACTTTAGCCAAAAACCAAACTTTTTTTTGTTTTACAATAAAACCAACCAAGGGTGGTTGAAAGTAGTAAAATAAAGGTATAATTCATTTTGTCCTTTCAAATAATAAGATGAGGGACGATACATCCTTCCCTCTAGTTTGGGCGTTGGGGAATGCAAATTTAACTAACCAAGCATATTTTTTGTGGCAATCTCTCTCTCTCTCTCTCTCTCTCTCTCTCTATATATATATATATATATATATATATATATATATATATAAAATAGAGGGCCCTAAGCCCGGTGAGGTGGCACTCCCAACTCAATCAAACACGCACGGAGCATATCCTCAAGAATCTAAATAGTGCGCTCGGACTGTCCGTCCGTCTGGGGGTGAAATGTTGTGCTCAACTGCACCTGAGTACCTAACTCCTGTTGCACAACTCTCCAAAATCACGATTTAAACATAGTACCTCTGTCCAAAATAATAGAAACTGGAATACCATGCAGACGGACGATATCCCGAATATAAATCTCCGCCAACTGCTCTGATGAATACATGGTACACACAGGATTGAAATGAGCAGACTTGGTCAGCCGATCCACAAAGACCCAAATGGCATCAAACTTTTTCAAAGTCCGTGGGAGATTAAATACGAAATCCATGGTGATGCGCTCCCATTTCCACTCTGGGCACTAGTGCTCATACTTCACCTGCTGGTAGTTGAGGCATCTAGACACATAACCAACTATATCTTTCTTCATCCGCCTCCACCAATAGTGCTTCCTCAAGTCCTTATACATCTTCGCGGCACCCGGATGGATGGAATACCGCAAACTACGGGCCTCTGCTAGAATCAACTCTCGAAGACCATCAACATTGGGCACACAAATCTGGCGCATCCTCAATACCCCGTCATCTCCAATGGTCACATTCCTGGCATCTCCATGCTGAAACTTGTCCTCAAGGACAAGCAAATAAGGGTCTTCATACTGCTGTTCCCTGATACGATCAAATAAGGAAGACCGGGAAAGCACATAAGCTAGAACCCGATTGGGCTCCAAAAGATCCAATCTCACAAACTGGCGGGCTAGGGCCTAAACATCCATCGCCACAGGCCTCTCTGAAGCTGTTAGATATGCCAAAATCCCCAAACTCTACGCCCGGTGACTCAAGGCATCCGCCACCATATTGGCCTTGCCCGGTGATATAGGATAGTGATATCATATCCTTCAGCAACTCCAACCACCTCCTCTGACGCATATTTAGGTCCTTTTGCTTGAGTAAGTTCTTCAAGCTCCGATGGTCAGTATAGATCTCACAAGGCACACCATACAAATAATGACGCCAGATCTTTAAGGCATGAACAATGGCAGCTAACTCAAGGTCGTGGACAGGGTAATTTTTCTCATGTATCTTCAACTATCTGGATGCGTAGGCAATCATCCTACCATCCTGCATCAACACCGCTCCAAGGCCAACTCTCGAGGCATCAAAATAGATAGTATAAGACCCCAAAATGGTAGGCAACATCAAAATTGGGACTGTAGTCAAAGCTGTATTGAGCTTCTGAAAGCTCGCCTCACACTCCTCTGTCAACTGAAATAGGGCACCCTTCTGGGTTAATCTAGTAATAGGGACCGCAATGAATGAAAATCCCTCCACGAAGCGATGGTAGTAGCCCTCCAAACCAAGAAAACTGCGAATCTCTGTAGCTGAGGATGGCCTGGGCCAACTCTGTACGGCCTCTATCTTCCTCAGATCCACCTGAATACCCTCACTCGAATTCACATGGCCTAAGAATGCCACAGAACTCAGCCAAAACTCACATTTTGAGAACCTTGCATATAATTTCTTCTCCCTCAAGGTCTGAAGCACGGTCCTCCGGTGCTGCTCATGATCTTTTCGACTCCGGGAGTACACCAGAATATCATCAATAAAAACAATAACGAACGAGTCAAGATATGGTCTGAACACACTGTGCATCAAATGCATAAAAACTGCTGGGGCATTGGTCAACCCAAATGACATAACAAGGAACTCGTAATGACCATACCAAGTCCTGAAGGCGGTCTTCAGGATATCTGGCTCCCGAATCTTCAATTGATGGTAACCCAAGCACAAGTCAATCTTAGAAAACACCTATGCACCCTGAAGCTGGTCAAACAGATCATCAATACGAGGAAAGGGATAACAGTTCTTCACTGTAACCTTGTTCAGCTGGCGATAATCAATACACATACGCATAGAACCATCCTTCTTCACAAATAAAATAGGAGCACCCTACGGTAAAACACCGGGTCGAATAAAACCCTTACTAAGTAATTCCTGCAACTGATCCTTCAACTCCTTCAACTCCGGAGGAGCCATACGATATAGAGGAATGGAAATGGGCTGAGTGCCAAGCAACAGATCAATGCCAAAATCAATGTCTTTATGGGGCGGCATGCCCGAAAGATCAGCTGGAAACACATCGGGATAATCCCGTACCACTGGAACTGACTCAATAGAAAGGTTATCAGCAGTGACATCTCTCACATAAGCTAAATACGCGGCACACCCCTTTTCAACCATACGTTGAGCTTTAAGAAAAGAGATAACCCTACTGGGAGTGTGATCTAAAGTACCACTCCACTAAATATGCGGAATGCCTGGCATAGCCAGCGTCACGGTCTTGGCGTGACAATCAAGAATAGAAAAATGGGGCGACAATCGATCCATGCCCAAAACTAATGTCAAAATCAACCATACCGAGTAACAATAAATTCGCTCTGGTCTCAAAATCACAAATAGTAACCAAACATGACCGATAAATGCAGTCCACAATAAGAGAATCCCCCACAAGAGTAGAAGAGCCCGGATCGAATAGAATTCATGCCTCTCTGTGACAAAACAATAATACCTGTAATGACGGAGTCAGAGGCAATAACCTCAGTACGAGAAGGAATAGCATAATATCTAGCTCTGCCCCTCTCTCGAGGGCAACCTCTATCTCCCCGACCCCCGCCCCTAGCCGGCTGGGCAGGTGGGGTAGCAGCTGAAGTTGTGATCATGGCCTGAGAACTCTAAGGAGCATGATGTAGCTGAGTTGTCTACGAAGATGCACATCTACCAAGTCTGGGGAAGTCCCTAACCGTATGGTGTGTATCGCCACACTCAAAACAAGCTCTGGGAAGATGCGGCGGCTATGACTGGCTAGGAACAGGTTTGTTGGACTGACCCCTGGAAGTACCCCCCGCAGGAGGCGCGCTAGAAATTGGAGGTGCATAGTAAGGCTCCTGAGGTATAGGCGGAGCTGGAGCACTGCTGGTTGCTGGAGGAGGTGAATGGATGGGGCGACCCGCATAACCTTTGCCATAAGGACCTGCTCATAGGGTACGGGCACCAGAGTAGTGACCCGACTCTCGAGACCTCTTGGCCTCCCTCTCCCCTCGCTCCCTGGCGAGCATACCCTCAATCCTCCTAGCAATGCTCACTACCTGCTGATAAGGAATGTCCATCTCTAACTCTCGAGCCATGCTAGATCGGATGGGTGGGATAAAACCCTCAATGAACCTGCGAACTCTCTCCCGAACAGTAGCAACCAAGGCCGATGCATGCCTGACCAAACTGGTATAACAGATAGCATACTCTGAAACAGTCATAGCACCCTGGCGCAAATGCTCAAACTCTGCGCGCCATGCGTCCCTCGGACTCTAGGGGAAAAACTCTCTCATAAACATATCCGAGAACTAGGTCCAAGTCAACGAAGAAGCCTCGATTGGACTGTCTATCTCATAAGTGCGCCACCAATCATAGACGACTCCCCGAAGCTGAAAAGCAATGAAAGAAACCCCGCTGGACTCCACTATGCCCATAGTGCGAAGAATACGATGACACTCCTCTTGAAATCCCAAGGCATCATCTGATGCTAATCCACTGAATACTGGGGGATCATACTTCTTGAACCTCTCAAGTCTCCGCTGCTCGTCCTCTGAAGTAGCTGACCCATCCTCGGGCTGAACTGGTGCTGCAGGCGGTGCGGGAATAATCTCGGGGGCCTGCTCACCTTGAACTCGCTGCTCAGGAGTGCGGACGGCAGGAGTATGTACTCCTCCCCCAGCCTGGGATGTGGCTGCAGCAAAGGGAAGCAACCCTGCCTGAGCCAAGGTGGTATACATACTCATGAACTGAGCCAAAGTCTCCTGGAGAGCTGGAGTAGTAGTGGCAGTAGTAGGCATGCTAGGTGCCTGGGCTCCAGCTGGATCTATTGGTGGTGCCTCGACGGCAGCTCGCGCAGGTGTTCTGGCTGCACCACGTGCGTGTCCTCGACCTCTCCCCCGACTCCAGCCTCAAACGGCTGCAGTAGGGGGCGCGGATGCCTGATCATCTGGAGTAGCACGTGCCCTCACCATATGTGAGAGAATAGAAGAGAAAAGTTTAAAATTGATGTCCAAAATATCGCACGACTTGAATTCAAATCAAATGAAGATTTTTCCTAAACAGTTACATAGCCTCTCATAGATAAGTGCAGACGTCTCCGTACCGAACAACGAAACTATAATAAGCCGGCCTGTGTTCCGTGACTCCTATCAACCTAGAGAGCTTTGATACCAACTTGTCACGACCCCAGTTCACCCTCTATGAACATGTCGTGATGGCACCTAGTTCCTACAGCTAGGTAAGCCTAATGATGCAGAAATTAATATAACTTGCAGAAACATTTAATTAAACTAAGAAAATTTAGAAGAAAACGATATATATAAGTGCCACTTGGCATATACAACTCAAAACAGAATACGGAAGTCTACAATCTAATCCGAAAACACGGAAACTCACGGGAACCATAGGCTAATAAAAACGTAAAATACTGCTCTAACTCCAGAATGTCTAAATAACTGAAACAAAAGATAAACTAACTACTAAAGTTAGAATAGAGTAGAGACTCCTGGTCTGCGGATGCGGCAGATATACCTTGAAGTCTCCGCTAGATCTCTCCGCCTTGATGATAGTACGCCTGGGTGCAGGAACCTGGATCTACACATAAAAAACATGCGCAGAAGGGGAATGAGTACACCACAGCGGTACTCAGTAAGTGCCAAGCCTAACCTCGGTTGGGTAGTGACGAGGAAGGTCAGGGCCCTACTGAGGTAAAATATAATAATAAATTAACAGTATGATAAAACTGTCATTAATAATGAGCACATCAGTGGGATAAGATAGATCAGCAATGCAATAACAACTACACAAAGAACAAAGTAAATACGGAATATGTACAGCTCAATACTAGGGATAACAATGAGGATCTCCTAGGATACCGTCATCTAGTCCTCTTTCTCAACTGTCCAGTAGATCTCCCGAGATACCTTCCCTTAGTCCATCACATATGTAAATACGAAGGATCTTCCGGGATACCGTCCCGTAGTCCAACCATCAATATGTAGAGGGATCTATCGGGAATCTAACCTGCAGTCCCCAAGTAAAAGTGCAGGGGGATCTAACCCGCATTTCCAAAGTAAAAGTGTAGGGGGATCTATCGGGAATCTAACCCACTGTCCCAAAGTAAAAGTGCAGGGGGATCTACCGGGAATCGAACACGTAGTCCCAAAGTAAACAAACAGGGGGGAGCTACCAGAATCCCACATCCGTAGTCCCAATATAAATGTGCAACCACAACCAGAAGATACACAGAAATGAATTACAAAAGACAAGCAATAGGTAGCACTGGCTTAGCATGCTTCACGTAGTACAATCAAGGCAACTTAAGCAATTAGGCAAGTTAAATCAACTAAACATGCTTTCTTAATCTAGCACATGTTATAATTGCAAGTAGAATAAAGCAAATATGAAAGAAACTCAATCTCAATATCTTAAGTAAAAACCGAATTTTCAACAATTGGCTTAAGTACGCGCTCGTCATCTCGCGCACAAGGCACTCAAAATATCAAATAACAAATCCTAAGGGAAAAGTCCCCCACATAAGGTTAGACAAGCCACTTGCCTCGAATCGACTCCAAAATCAACTCGAAATCACACTTTTGCCACGAGTATCCGACTCCAAATGGACCAAATCTATTCAATTCAATTACATATCATAAATAACATCTCAGGCAACTGATTCTACTATTAAATTCAAAGACAAGAAGCGAATTTAGGTAAAATGACCAAAATGCCCCTCAGACCAACGTCTCGAAATCAGATAATTTTTATATTTCCAGAACCCTCGTACTCTCACAAATCTAACCATATAAAAATCTCCCAAATAGGAGGTCAAACACCCACTCAAAACCCAATAGTTTGGTCTATGAAGTTTTACCAATTATTCATTCAAAAATCCGAAATTTAAACAAGAATTTGTGATTAGATTTGTGGGTTTTAAGCATAAGGGAGTAGAGAATCGTTACCCATTCGTTGCCCTCGAAAACCGCTCGAAATTGCTCCAAATCCGAGCTCCCAAGCTTGTATTTTGATAAAAATAGCTAACCCTCATTTTTGAAATGTTAAATACTGTCCAACACTTTAATGCATCGCGAACGCGGAGGTGAGCTCGCATTTGCGAAGAGGAAAATTTGAAGATGCAAAAGTTACCCTTTGAGATCGCGATGGGTAGAATGCGAACGCGAAGGCCTGGGGTCATAAAGCTACGTGAATGCGACCCCTGTGTGCGAACGTGATGAAGCAAAAATGTAAGGTCCAGGAGCTGCTCTTCGCGTTCGCAAACGCAATGGGGAAAAAAGCAAGCTACGTGAATACGTGGAGTGTATGCGAACGCGTATAAGGAAAAATGGCCCCCTCCAGGATTACACTATGCGAATGCGTGAGAGGGGCCGCGAACACGAATAAAGAAGTGAGTCAAAGCTACGCGAACGCGATGAGAGGTACGCGAATGCGAACGCGAAGAAGGATCTAGGACTTGCAACTGCTGAAGGATTTTCTGCAATATTTACAACTCCAAAATGCTCCGTTGAGCATCCGAAACACACCCGAGGCCCCCGAAACCTCAATCAAACCTACCGACATATCCCATAATACCATTAAAACTTGTACCAACCTTAAACCACCTAAAACAACGCCGGAAACTCGATTTAAACAAGGATTTGAGCCTAAGAACTACAAATTTCATCAAAACACGGTTTCGATCAAAAACCTAACCAAAACACGTCTGAATAACCTAAAATTTTGCACACACATCCCAAATGATATGACGGAGCTACTAAAAACTTCCGGAATTCCAATCCGACCTTCGGATCAAAAACTCACTATCGGATCGGAAACTTCAAAAATTCAAACTTCGGCATTTCAAGCCTAAATGAGCTGCAGACTCCCAAAATGCATTCCGAACATGCTCCCAACCTCGAAATTACCTAATAGAGCTAACATAACCATCAAATTTCCATTCCGAGGTTGTCTTCACACTGTTTCGACAACAGACCATTTTTCAACACTTAAGCTCTCATTTAGGGATTACGTGTCCCAAAACTCTCCGAAACCCAACACCGAACGTCCCGGCAAACCAAAATAGCAGAAATCAACTTAAAGGAAGCAATTAATAGGGGATTAGGGAGTTAATTCTTAAGACAACCGGACGGGTTGTCACACGTTGGCATCGTTTAAAAATTTTAACCGAATCCTTTATATAAAAGCCACACACACCATTGTCCTTAAACAATTTCTGCTATCCATCTTAAACAAACAACTTATGCCATCATTCTTAAACTCATACGCTATTTTCCTATTCCTAAAATTGTTATATACGATATGGAATGTTCTCTTCTTACACACTTGAATACTACTAGAGATGACTGGACCGTGAGGGTTAGAGTTTGCCGAAATAGGATTCTATTAATTTCAAGAGAAACAGAGAACTAATGAGTACAGACATGATCCTTATCGGTGAAGAGGTAATACATGTGCCTTATTGTTTTTTTAATTAATATGCATATGTAATTATTAACTTTGAAAACACTAACTATTTTTCCTCTACCATGAAACTTTGATACATGCTACAATCAATAAGAATTTAGTAAATAAGTACAAGAATTTTCTCAGCGAAGGATCAATCTATGTTATTAAGAACTTCAAAGTTAGTGAGGCTTCTGGTGTATATAGAATGCGTGTTTCGGAAGTTTTAGAAGAACTTAGGCATGAATCCGATGTAATTTGAGGATTTTGGTATTGTTTGAGGTGTTTTGATGATTGGAGCAAGTTTGGATGATGTTTTAGGATTGATTGGCACTTTTGGTTGAGGTCCAGGGGGCCTCGGGGTTATTTCAAATGGCTATCGGGATGAGTTTTGGACTTGTGCAAATTGCATGCCTGCTGCTTCTGGTATTTCCGCTTCTACGGAAAAGGAACCGCAAAAGCGGCCTCGCAGGTGTGGAAGATAGATATCAGGAGCGGTTTTTCGTGTGGGCTTGGTAGGACAGTAGATGCAGAGTGGGGACTACATCTGCGGAGTCACAGATGTGACTTTTGGACCGAAGAAGTGGTATATGGGGCATTGGTGATTTCCGCAGAAGCGGACATTTGACCGCAGAAGCGGAGCCGCAGAAGCAGAAATGGGACCGCAGAAATGGATCACGGACATAGTGAATTTCTACAGAAGCGGATATTTACCGCAAAAGCGGAAGTCGCAGAAGTGACAATATGACTGCGGATGTGGTAATGACTAGGCAGAATATTTAGTCGGTTTTTTTCGCAAAATTTTGAGTGTTTCTCATTTCTAACTTCGGACTTGGAGAATTGTGGGCGATTTTGAAGAGGGATTTCATGGAGCTTCGATAAGGTAAGGATTCTTGGACTTAAAACACAATCTATGGTATTATTACATGAATTAAGGCTAGAAATCTAAGAAATCATGGACTACAAATGGAGGTTAGGGCTTGAACTTTAGAGAGCTAAGATTAGGGATTTGAGGGGTCAATTGAACTAAGATTCTTGTGATTTTGATATGTATGAACTCGTGGTGAGGTAAGAAATCCGTTGATGTGGGAATTTCTGAGTTTCGAGAAGTGGGCTCGAGGCTCGGGTTTCGGTAATTTTGGGATTTGTGCTTGTTATCATTTGTTTTCGCTTGGGCTTTGTTCCCTTAGCATATTGTGATGTATTCGCTTTGTTTTTGGATACATTCGACGCGCGTGGAGGCCTATTTGAGGGGCAAAGGCGTGCGAGCTAGATATTTTACCAATTCGAGGTGAGTAATGATTGTAAATGATATCCTGAGGGTTTGAAACCCCGAATTGCACATCGTAATGCTTTATTGAGGTAACTTGCACACCGGATAACAAGCGTGGGGTAGAGCTCCATTGGAGATTGTGACTTGGCCCGTCCCGATTGATGATTTTACCGCGTATTTGACTGAAACATATTTGTTATTATCATGGTATGGGCTGATTGCCATATTTGGGCTTCGTGCCAATTATTTGAACCCTTCGGGGATTTTCCTCACTATTTTGATCTAATATTTGAACTCAGTCCTGTCAATATCTACTCTTCTATAAACTCAACCGTTTTTATACACATTCTAAATGATATTTGGGCTGAGAACTACTGTTTTAAAAATGCCCAAGGGGCTTGTGATGATTTTCGGACTTAGTAAGGCCGAGGGCCATATGTGAGGATATGCTGAGTGATATGAGGCCGAGGGCCTGAGATACATTTATATGCCACGAGGTGGCTTGAGTGATGCGAGGAGGCTTTTAGGCCTTGTAAGTGATGTGAGGAGGCTTTCAGGCCTTGTGAGTGATGTAAGGAGGCTTTCAGGCCTTATGATTAATGTGGGAAGGCTTTCAGGCCTGAAGTTGATATAGCGCTTGGGCCGTAAGGGGCCCCTCTAGAGTTTGCACACCCACAGTAAGCGCGGGTACCCATTATGCTGAGTGATTGATACTGAGCCTGAGGGGCCGATATGAGTGTTTCTAAGATTGAGCCCGAGGGACTGATATGAGTGACTGTGAGATAGCCCAATGGGCTAGTACTGTTTTGAGATATTGGCCGAGTGGCAAGCTTTTACGTGCTCATTTTGCATACTTACTTGTCTTTTACTTGTTATACTGTGGTATTTGTGCCCGATGGGCGGATTTTCTGTGCTTATCGGCACTAACTATTTTGAAATCATTTCGTAACTATTGAAAGAATCATTTTCAAAAGAGATTTAAACTGAGCCAAGATATTTCCGAAGATTTCATAGCTTCACTGTTTTCTTAAAAGATTGTACCCTGCTTTTATGCAGCATGATGGTTTGCTTTACGTGATTTCTTATTGCTCAGTGGTTATTTACCTTTATTATTCACTGAGTTGGAGTACTCACTTTACTCCCTGCACCTTGTGTGCAGATGCAGGTATCAATTCATCCAATTTCGGGTTTTGGACGATCAAAGGCAGAGTTATATGAGTTAAGGAGGTGACTGTTAGCATTCGCAGCACCATGTTTCTCTCTTTTGTTCATCATTCCGATTTTGTATATTTGGACTTTGTAGTGTAATTACATTCTTATAGATACTCATGACTTGTGACACCCCGCTGTGTTTGCGTTGTATTTCTGCTAATTAATGCTATTGAGTCATATTTAAGTTATTTATTTATGTTTGACTATTTTTAAAAAGACGAGTTGGGTTAGTTGGTTGGCCTCGTCTTCATGAGATGCGCCATCATGACTAGTACGGGGTTTGGGTCGTGAAAGGTTGGTATCAGTGCCTAGGTTACTAGGTCTCACGAATCATGAGCGAGTTTAGTAAAGTCTCGCTGATAGGTACAGAGGCTGTATTTATCCTCGATAGGCTGCAGAACCTTTAGGAAAACTTCATATTCTTGAATTCTTATCATGCGTCCTTGATTTAGCTTGAAAAGAAACTCTTGAATTTCCTTCCACGGGTTTGTATGAGTACGTGATTTTTGCCCTATATGAATTACTCCCATAAATTCAACACAAACCAACTTCTTTTCATTATTTACAATTTTATGGATTTTTGTGGCATTTCTTGTTAATTGTTTGCATTTATTTGTGCATTTTAATTCATATGAAAAATATAAAAATACACTTGGCATTTGTTTAGGATTCAATTTTATATTTTAGGATTAACTAGTAGTTAAAGGAAAAATAAAAAAAATAACAAAAAATGGTGTTTTGCATTTTTTTAGTTTTACTTTGTCTTAATTTGTGTTTAATTAGAAATTAGGGTATTTGAAAATTAGAAAATATAATTTTAGGGTCAATTTGGTTCTTGGTTTTGATTTAGCATTTATTAAAATCAGGAAAAATAAAATACAAAGATCAAATAAAAAAGCAAAGAAAAGAAGAAAATACACAAAGCAAAAGAATTTGAAATAATGGCCATTTTCATAAGCCCAAAAGCCATAACCCCAGCCCAAACCAAATAATCTCCAAAAATCCCGTCCAAATGGCCCAATCCATACCCCTGATCCGGTCCAGTTCCCCCATTTGCCAAGACGACCCCGTTTAGTGAACAATCAATCCAGGCCGTCTATTCATTCCAATCCAACGGCCTGAGTTCAATCTCGGGTAATAAATAAAACTGTCCAAATAATCCCAAAGCCCTAAAACATATGTTATCTTCCTCGTACACCCCTCCCTGTAACACCGCCGCCTCCACCGTCCCTCCGCCCTAAGCCGCAAGCCGAAAATCGCCGCCGCTGGCGGCCAACTTCCAATGATGCCCAAAAATTCACCACATGTTCCTCTCATCCTCCTCATCATAGATCCAGTGCCCTTTTTCTTCAAACACCTTTGGAATGCCTCAAATTTACCAAACCCTAGGCGCCGCCACCACCGTGCACGGCGACACCACCCCTCCAAAGCACCCGAAATTCATACCATGTACTCTCTTCACTCCCCTCTTCCTAAATCCATGATTTATTCCCTCCAAAACTCCCTGGAAGTGCTCGAATTTCAAATCTGAAATAAACAGGACCCTAGAAGTTCAGGTTATGGACTCCCCCCCAATTTCGTGGGTCCAGTGTTGGATTCGAGCCACAAAATAATGATTTTGGTTTGTTCTTCACCAAGAACAAATGATTAACATTCTTTCGAAGCTCGAATCGGAGTCCCGCCTTATTTGGTCACTTATATTGAGTTTGTCTTTCTTCTTTCATTCGTTGGTTTCTGATTAAAATCCATGCTTTGTTATTTTTCCTATTATGGCAGAAGTTAATAGTCAGGGTTTTCGTATTTTTGATCATTTTAAGTGTCTGATTGTTTCTTTTCCTTTCTTCTTTGATTCATACTGATTCGTGATTAGTATTGGATTTAGGATAAAAACTAGATTCATTTGGTTAACCATGAATTTGTTTGAATGCTGCTGTTTGTTTTTACTTGATTCTTAGTTATTTTAATTAACAGTTTACTGCTAGAATTAGACTTATAACGTTAGCATTAATTGGAGTTAAATGTCAATTAATTAGATTAGTTAGATTAATCAATTTTCAGTTTTATTTTACTTGGTTATTTACTGATTTTAGAATTAATCTCCTTGTTAGTTCAATTCTTAGGATTTGTTTTGTTTTTAGTTGTTCAGTTTCCAGAAATGTTGTTTTAACCACAGTTAATTAGATAGGTTGTTTGGTTAGTTAACAAGGGAGGGTAGGTTAATGGTGACCTATGTGAGTAATTTCAGGGAGTGTTCAGGGGTATTTAGTTAAATGAATTAGACATGAATGCTGTAGATTAGAGTAGAAGTCCCTAGAATATTCTAGAATGGGGATCAAGTTTAGATTTCAGTAATTTAGGATAGTAACTTGAGGAACAAGTTAATAAGTAGAGGGTCAATCTGAAAATAAATAGGGACTAATAAGGAAAACAGAAAATTTGAGGGTTGTCCCTCATTTGGCCTATAAAAGGGCATGAATAGTGCCTTGAATCACAAGTTTTGAACCCCAAAAATTCCCCCCAAAAAACCCTCTCTGCAAATCTGAGCTTAAATTCGAACTTCAAATCCTTAGAAGTTCAAAAATCCTCTCTTAGATCTGAATTCCTGCCCAAAAATCCAAAAATAATAGAAAACTTTCAAAAATAAATAAAAAATTTTTACATTGCATTTCTTCTAATTGTTGAAGTTTTCTAAGGGTTCACTAGGTTGATTAAGCTGGTTTTTGGTTAAGTTGTGGTCTGCTGAAACTTTTAGAAGTATTCTGGTGCATTTTCGAGCCAATTTAGTGTTATTCAAGCTGTTTTGGGTTGGGTTTTGTGTCTGATTTGGTGTGAAATATTTACTGAATCATTTGAGACCATTTCCGGGTTAAAATTGCTGCTGTGATCTGCTGAAATTGTTGCTGACTCCTCCTACTCCTTTGGTTTTGTTCCATTTCCAGGTACTTTCTTCACTTCAAGTGCTGTATGAGGAATTCAATTCACAAGTGTATTTGAATCGCTGAAGAAATGACATGTTGTTGTTATTATAGTAAATAGCTTGCTAGTAGATGTATAATAATAATAATTGAGGTTTGGAACATATTCTGATCTGTACATAACTGAACTACACGGACTTTTGGATTTGTATGAGATAATTGCAATTCTAGTACAACTCATGTTAATCATCTAGGACTTATAACACTCCTCTCACTAAATACAACTTCCTGATGATATGATTAGTAGAAGTGATACTACAATTAATGTGAACAATTATAATTGTTTTCAAGTCAAATATCCAATGTCCAGCATGCTAAATAAGTTTTATGTATGATTACTTGCTAGATGAATTTTCAGAATATTTATATCATGCTCAGATTAAGTTCCAAATTTAAAGTAAGTCAATACTGATGTTGAATTTATAGTTTCCCTTTCTTATTAGCCAAACAAATTGAAGTAACATCAAATGAAGCCTGCAATTTCTAGTAGAAGACATCTCTGAATTGCCCACGTCGAGGTTCCTAACCTTTGGGCTCTGAAATTGAGCTCAACTCTTGCTTATGAAAAGGTCACGACTGGGGCATCGTTGAAGCCCAATGACCGGCCAGATTCATATATAAAATCTGGGCCAAACCTTAAGGCCCAAAAAATTGCTAGAAGACAAAAACTCTTTTAAAAAAAAAGTATTAAGAATAGGGGATTAATTTACAAAAAATAAATTTGGATTTTCGAGTTAGGTGGCGGGTTCAAATTAAGAGGGTCCTCCCTTTTGTTTGAATTCGGACTTGAACTCGCGGCCCAAATTCATAAATGTAAGTTAATTATGCCCTTTTAGAGACAAAAACAAATAAATAGAAAAATTATAGTTGCTTTAGGACTTCCCTTTTAAATAAAATGAGACGAGCCTTGCTGCACAAAACATCTAAATTGCGGGGCCCTCATTAAATGCTTATATCAAAATATTTAGAATTCGGGCAGGCCGTTTAGTGAATTCCACGGCCTCCCGTAAAGATAATAATACGCTAGCCGCTTTAGGCTCGTTTTTAATAATTTTACCTTCTAAAATACGGATGAGCATTTCATGCGACCCAAATCCAAATCCCAAAACGTTGAATAAGAATGCGTCGAGGATCCGGGTGCATTTCATGTGACGTGATCTGAAAACACGTTCTTAAACGACGTTCACTTTCTCAATAATTGACTACAGCGATAAATAATTCTAAAATTGCATTATAGGTTTAACATGTATTAAATTCAGATTCTAGCCAAATATAGCAGTTGAGCGACCGTGCTAGAACCGCGGAACTCGGGAGTGCCTAACCCCTTCTCCCGGGTTAATAGAATTCCTTACTCGGATTTCTGGTTCGCGACTGTAATACAGAGTCAAACCCTTTCCTCGATTTGGGATTCGGATCGGTGACTTGGGACACCATAAATCTCCCAGGTGGCGACTTTGAATCTCTTAATAAATGAATCCCGTTTCTATTGTCCTTTAATTGGAAAAACTCCTTTTATTATACCCTTCACGGGGTGTAGTAGCGAAAAGGGAGCTGTGACAGTATGCGCGCATGAGCGCTCAGTATTAGATGTGCCTTGATGGCTTATGATTCCCTGATCAAGAGGCGAGATGTGATCCTTTTGAGTTTGGTGTTGGGCCAGTTTGGAGGACTTATGGCCGGATCTTTGCCTATGGCTTGAGCACCGAGGTGCTGATTGGGTGAACAAGTGTATTGAACTTATATGTCGGTATTGTTCCTATTAGCGGGAATGGAGGTTGGATAGTTATGTGATGAGTATGTTAGTATTGCGAGATATATCTATATGACATGGTAGTGATGACGAAGTCCGCTGGATAATAGATGAACTATTAAGTCTTCGATTTCTAATGTGATTTCATGTGTAGCCGAGTTATGGGTGCGTGCACAATCATTTAGTGTCTACTAGTTAGGGAGTGAAGTGCATTTTATATGGCGGTATGAGTTCAGACCCAAGATGACTAAGTGGCTGTGTAATGTGTATAACGGTGAAGGTATACGAAAATGTTATAGTGAGGCGAAGCAGGTGGGTTATCTCCTGCGGAGTGTTCTGAAGTGGTGTGATCCTTATGTGTATGTTAGAAGATCTCATGTGTAATTGAAGGGTACGTGTTAAAATTTGAAATTTCAGGTCACTTAAGAGAGTGGGCTTAACTGTTGCGGGGGTGAATGCGAGATTTGCAAAATATTTACATCATTGGATGATCCGTGTTTTCATAAACTTATAAGTGATTTGAGTCTCACTATGGTATTGTGGCATCAATAGAGTAAGAGTGTTATGAGTTATTGAGTGTGTCTTGATCTTTGGCTTCGAATCAAGTGGGGGAGTCTACTGTGAACAGTGGAATGCATGGTTAGGTGCTATGTTAGTTTCAGTTTGGGCCGTGCAAGTGAATTAGCTATGGCTAGAATAAAGGAAAAGTTTGAAAAAGGTTATATTATGCTTCATAGAGTATGAGAATCATCGAATGTCTAGATTGTTGTTGGTAAAGGATGCTCGGCGCATAGAGCAGGAAGTTGCTTGGTGTATTGAGATGAGGGTTCATTTTGCATTATCGGAGTGCCAATGAGGCACGGGTGGTTCTGTTTGTTGGGTCAGTAAGTTGTAGTTTGAATAAGGGTGAATGGCTTGCGAGGATGGCTCTAGTATGTTCAAGATCCTACAGGGAACAATCGGGTATTTTAAAGTTGCATGTGTGGTTAGAAACTGTGTATTCATTGAAAGCAGTTCAGATTTGTAGTATTTCTATGTTAATTATGGGGTTCTATGCATCAGTATCAGGGAAGGAAAGGTAACAGATTCGGACTCACAGAAAGTTCTTCAGATTGAAGTATTCAGGAGCATGATGTTTTGGTAATATTTGAGAGAGTATTCAGTGGCTTATGGGTCTTAGACAGTGTGGTCTCGTGCTTGGGTCTCATGTAGTGAGCCTGGGATTGAGAAATTGTTGTACCACAGCAAGAGGGAGCATCAAGTTGAAAATAAAGTAGAAGGAAATTTAGACAGACGGAGTAGCTTGATAGTAGACCGAATCATTATGGTAAGAATATGATCAATTCTCTATATGTGTTCGAGGTAATGGTTCTTACAGGTATTTTGCAGCAATGCTCGTGGGTTTTGATGGCTTGCTTAGCTTGGTCTACTTAGAAGGATTCAGTCCTGACAGATAATTTGTGCAAACAGAGTTGGGAGAGTTCTTGTTGATTTCTACCGTGGTTGGAGAGGTACATTTTCTACGTATATGAGTGGCATGGGATGTATAATGATTTTTCTTCTAGATGGGATCAATGGAAGTTCTTAACTGGTTGAGTACGTAGATGCCCGTGGCTCGAAAAGGAGATAAAAGTTTTTCTGTTATCCTTGAATGGTATGGCATATGATGTATGTTGTGATGGATCGAGATTTGCGTGTATGAGGTTTCAGTTCAGTTCTGAAAGGAAGTTCATAAAACTCTTAGGCAGCGGGTAGCCTCAGATGATTAAGGAAATGGTATTGTTATTTGGAAGTGATTTGACGAGAGTATAAGTTTCGAAAAAAGGGCAATGTGATTAAGTTGATGGCACTTCAGTAGTATTGTAGCACTTTCAGGCTGGATCAACTGCTGACATTCGAGTTGCTTATATGGCACATGGAAATTTTAGGATATCTTTCATGGAATGACTGGGTACTGGAGGTGCGATATGTATTCGGACGGCGAAATTCGGGATCAGGTATGGTGATTTGTATGCTACGCGAAATTGAAGACCGGAAGTTATCATGTTCAGGCTATGTTATGATTCTAGATCGTGTGTATCAGCATTGTTTAATGACTGCCTAGATTTGGAGGCCCGAGTGGATCTTTCTTTGCTTGGTATGTTAGACTTTGGATATGATATTGGGTTCAAACTGGTTGTTTCCGTGTTGTGCTATTCTGGACTATTGCGATAAGATGGCGCGATTCATTATGTTAGGAAATGCCAAGGATTGAGTGGCGATGTTCATCGAATTATGTCCTATTGGGGATTTTTATATTTCAAAGACCTAGGTGACGGCTGGGAAGGATTGACTTTCTGATTTGGTGTCTTGTGACGAGTGTCAGTGCTAAGGCTTCTCATATTGATTTAGTCCCAATGGTGAGGGACTTCTCAGAGGTGTTTCTTGTGGCTGGGCATGTCTCTAGGAAAGGTTGTTGATTTTGATATTGATTTGGTGCCTTGTATCTATCGTATAGCACCGACAGAGTTATAGAGGTGGAAGAAGCAACTTCAGGTTTCCTTGATAAGAGTTCATTGGCAGGCCAATGTGGGTTAGTATTCTATCTTGAGTCGGCTTGGTGGGCTTCGAATGGCATTGTTGAGGGAGGTACTGATTCGATCGTTATTGAGATTATTAGAGATATGGGGAGATCTATGAGTTACCTTTCTGTGTTGCGAGATGTTATGATTTGTTGGTTATAGGCACATATGATGCGGTTCAATTGGGGTCTTTTAGTGGAATTAAAGTGGGAAGAGTAATTGAGCATTGCGCAGTGAACAACGTATTGGTTATGTCCTATCGGGTTGTGTGGCGTATATTATTTGTTTCACCACGGATGTAATGAAATGCTTTGGTTTCGGACGTCAAATTTTGCGTGGATGTTGATTTTGAGCATAGTGACTTGAAATGTTCCATGTGTAGTAGTATTTTGATAGGATCGCGCATTGTAACGAGGCTACGTGGGGATATGACCTTTCAGGGTAGATTTATGTGTTCTATTTCCATGATGTGAGACAGTGTCTCAGCTTTGTGTTGTGATGGTATTGTTAAGCTAGAGGTATAGCTCATTCATTTGAGTCATTTTCATGATTGAGTATGTTCAGACTGTTGCTTATTGTGGGCGTATTGTGCTAGTTGTGGCTTAAGCCTCTATTGATGTGTCATGTCACCAGGGTGGTGTGTTGATTAGAGAAGATCGTTGGAATCATTAATGAATACAAACAGATTCGATTTCAGTATGTTTCATGAGTAAATATCGAGGTTCGGTTCAAAAATTTGCTATGGTAATTGCAGGAGGAGAAATAGCTTTAGGAATGGTTGATCGGAGAAATGATTATGGTTTATTGCGTGTTTCATTTATCGTTCGCAGTATATGGATGTGTTGGAATGAGACTTTAGCTGAAAGAGGTTTTCTATCAGTATTTGGTTGTGTGGCAGCTGCTGTGAATGGAAGTTATCGCTACATGAGTTTGAGTTATATGGTATATCAAATAGTTGCACCTGAGGTTGCAGACATGGGTTACTACAGTTAGTTTGGATCTATCCAGAGTATCGGTGGGAGGTTTTGATCATATTGACGGTTTCCGAATTGGAAAAAGGGATTCTATGGCTTACGGGCCAAACTGGATTGTGTAATTTCAGCTGCAGTGTGATATCAGACCTATACGAGGTAGGGTGATATGGGATCACCCCCGGATATATGCGTGACAAGGTTATTCAGCGATTGGTTGGCTTCTGGAACAACTCTGAGTACGTTCGAGGACGAACGGGTGTTTAAGTGGGGGAGGATGTAACGACCTGACCGGTCATTTTGAAATTTCGCACTTTGATCGCCAGTTCTCAGGCATGACTTGTCTGTGTTATGTATTATGACTAATGTAGATCGTTTGTTTGGTTTTCAGGAAGGTTTGGAATGAATTTGAAAGAACAGTTTCATTTAAAAGCTTTAAATTTGAAAGGCTGACCGAGAGTTGACTTATTTGTATATGAGCTCAGATCGGAGTTTTTATTATTTGGTTATCTTTGTTAGATGATTTTTTACTTAGGAGTGTGATAGGAAGTTATTTTGGAGGTCCGGTGTAGAATTAGACTTGAATTGGCAAAGTTAGTAATTTTGGCAAATTTTGGTTGATAGGTGAGATTTTGATCCGAGGGTCGGAATAGAATTCCGAGAGTTGCTGTAGCTTCGTTAAGTGATTTGGGATGTGTGTGTAAAGTTTCAGGTCATTCGGACGTTGTTTGGTTGGGTTTTTGATCGAATGCGTGTTTCGGAAGTTTTATAAGAACTTATGCATGAATCCGATGTAATTTGAGGATTTTGGTGTTGTTGATTGGATCAAGTTTAGATGATGTTTTAGGATGGGTTGGCACTTTTGGTTGAGGTCCCGGGGGCCTCGGGGTTATTTTGTATGGCTATCGGGGGGAGTTTTGGACTTGTGCAAATTGCAGGCCTGCTGCTTCTGGTATTTTCGCTTCTGCGGAAAAGGAATCGCAGAAGCGGTCTCGCAGGTACGGAAGATAGATTGCAGGAGCAGTTTTTCGTGTGGGCTTGGTAGGACTGCAGATGCTGAGTGGAGACCGCATCTGCGGAGTTGCTGATGCGACTTTTGGACCGTAAAAGCGGTATATGGTGCCTTGGTGATTTCCGCAAAAGTAGACATTTGACCGCAGAAGCGGAGCCACATAAGAGGATCATGGACATAAGTGAATTTCTGCAGAAGCGGATATTGACCGCAAAAGCGGAAGTCGCAGAAGCGACAATATGACCGCAGATGCGGTAATGACTAGGCAGAATATTTAATTGGTCTTCTTCGCAAATTTTTGAGGGTTTCTCATTTCTAACTTCGCCCTTGGAGAATTGTGGGCGATTTTGAAGAGGGATTTCAAGGAGCTTCTATAAGGTAAGGATTCTTGGACTTAAAACACAATCCTATGGTGTTATTACATGAATTAAGGCGGGAAATCTAAGAAATCATGGACTAAAAATGGAGGTTAGGGCTTGAACATAAGATAGCAAAGTTTAGGGATTTGAGGTGCCAATTGAACTCCGATTCTTGTGATTTTGATATGTATGAACTCGTGGCGAGGTAAGGAATCCGTTGATATAGAAATTTCTGAGTTTCGAGAAGGGGGCCTGGGGCTTGGGTTTCAGTAATTTCGCGATTTGTGCCTGTTATCATTTATTTTCTCTTGGGCTTTGTTCCCTTAGCATATTGTGATGTATTCATTTTGTTTTTGGATAGATTCGACACGCATGAAAGCCGATTTGAGGGGCAAAGGCGTTGCGAGCTAGAGATTTCACCGGTTTGAGGTGAGTAACAATTGTAAATGATATCCTGAGGGTTTGAAACCCCGATTGCACATCGTAGTGCTATATTGAGGTTGACTTACACGCCGGATAGTAAGTGTGGGGTAGAGCACCATTGGGGATTGTGACTTAGTCCGTCCTGATTGATGATTTTACCATGTATTTGACTGAAACTTATTTATTATTATCATGATATGGGCTGATTGCCATATATGGGCTTCGTGCCAATTATTTGAACACTTCGAGAATTTTTATCACTATTTTCTCACTATTTTGATATATTATTTGAACTCAGTCCTGTCGATATTTACTGTTCTACAAACTCAACCGTTTTTATACAGATTTGAAACTCAAATGATATTTCTAAAAGATATTTGGCTTGAGAGCTACTATTTTACAAATCCCCAATGGGCTTGTGATAATTTTCGAACTTAGTGAGGCCGAGGGCCATATATTAGGATATGCTGAGTGATATGAGGCCGAGGGCCTGAGACACATTTATATGCCACGAGATGGCTTGAGTGATGTGAGGAGGCTTTCAGGCCTTGTGAGTGATGTGAGGAGGCTTTCAGGCCTTGTGAGTGATGTGAGGAGGCTTTCAGGCCTTGTGAGTGATGTGAGGAGGCTTTCAAGCCTTAAGTTGATATAGCGCTTGGGCCGTAAGGGGCCCCTCCAGACTCTGCACACCCATAGTGAGCGCGGGTACCCATTATACTGAGTGATTGATACTAAGCTCGAGGGGCTGATATGAGTGTTTCTGAGAGTGAGCCCGAGGGGCTGATATGAGTGACCGTGAGGTAGCTCGAGGGGCTGGCACTACTTTGAGATATTTCCCGAGGGGCGAGCTTTTATGTGCTCATTTTGCATACTTACTTGTCTTTTCCTTGTTATACTGTGGTATTTTGCTCGAGGGACAGATTTTTTGTGCTTATCTGCACTAACTATTTTGAAATCATTTTGTAACTATTGAAAGAATCATTTTTCAAAGAGATTTAAACTGAGCCAAGATATTTCCAAAGATTTCACAGTTTCACTATTTTCTCAAAGGATTGTACCCTGCTTCTATACATCATGATGATTTGCTTTACGTGATTTCTTACTGCTCAGTGGTTATTTACCTTTATTACTCACTGAGTTAGAGTACTCACTTTACTCCCTGCACCTCGTGTGCAGATGCAGGTATCTATTCACCCGGTAGCGGGATTTGGCCAATCAGAGGCAGAGTTATATGAGTTAAGGAGGTGACTTTCAGCGTTCACATCACCATGTTTCTCTCTTTTGTTCATCATTCCGGTTTTGTATATTTGGACCTTGTAGTGTAATTACATTCTTATAGATAATCGTGACTTGTGACACCCCAGTTTGGGCTGTGTTTGGGTTGTATTTCCGCAAATTAATGATATTGAGTCATATTTAAGCTATTTATTTATGTTTAGCTATTTTTAAAAAGATGAGTTGGGTTAGTTGGCTGGCCTCGTCTTCACGAAGGGCACCATCATGACTAGTGCGATGTTTGGGTTGTGACAACGTTATGAGTCCTATCAGGAGAGGGACATGGCCAACCGAGAAAGTAAAAGGGCACGTAGCGCTAGCGGATTTAGTGGAGTTCCATCTGGAGGCAAGAATGATTTTAACCATGGGCAGTCTAGGCCTACTCAGTCAGAGTCAGTAGTGCAGCCTTTTGGGAGTACGCTTTCGGTAAGGCAAGGTCAGCAACAAACACAAGGAAAGGATGACATTTCGTATCAATTCGTACAGTATCCGATATGTAATACATGTTGTAGGAACCACTATGGTCGTTGCTTTGGTATAGCTAGTGGTTGTTTTACTTATGGTGAAAAGGGACATATCGCTAAATACTGTCCTAAGGGTAACTCTGGTACCAATTAGACTACTATACAGCCACAGAAACTATTATAGTCACGCAGACTCAAAATCAACTCGCTAGAGCCGCTCTACAAGGTACACACGGACATAATAGACAAGGTGCACAAGGTGTTCAGGAAGCGGGTAGACCGCCAAGATTCTTCGCAATGACCAGGCAGGATGCGGAGGCATCTAATATGGTAGCCACAGGTATTATTACTGTCCATATGGTATTCTATATGTCCTTACCTTTAATTTTATATTTTGAACGGGTCGAGTCTCTTAATATGTCATACGTGGTGACAATTCGGGTGAGGAGAATATACTTGTGAATAGAGTATATAGAGAAGGTGTGATATTTCTTCATGGGAGGAACATTGTAGTCTCCCTACTGGTGTTGCCGATGTCCAGCTTTAATGTTATTATGTGCATGGACCGATTGGTATAGTGCTGTGTGATGCACAATTGTCTAGTAAAGGATGTTAGATTTGTGATTTTTTATGGTCTTAGAATAATATGGAAGGGTATTTACGATTGCCATGGGCGAGGAAGTACCTTATACGAAGGTTTTACATGACATGAGTAGAAAGTGACCAACATATCTTACTTTGAGTTAAGATACTAGAGTATAGATTGTGGCTCTTGGGATAGTGGTAGTTGCTAATAAGTTTCCAAATGAGTTACGAGGGGCATATAAAGTGTAAATATGAAAGATAAGGTGAATATAACGACGAAGTAATTATACCTCTCTTTTATAGTACATACCTCGCTTAACATTCGGGGACGAATGTTCTTTTTAGTGAGGGAGAATGTAATAGCCCGATATTTTTTTTCCTTAATATAGTTATTAGTTATGAAAATTAGAGAATTATTCTTTATGTATAGCTATTGGGTCCAATATTCAGGCATTGAAAATTTTTTTGTTACAATATAGAATGATAATTTAATTACTATAGTGGTCTACATGATAGATATTTATCTTGAACACACATATGGAGATAATGGCTAGTAATATAAGAATACCAATAAATAATATACATAAAATATGCTAACATGGAATGTGATTTGGCCCGTAGCTTTATTGACTGATAATAGTTGTCCATTAGGCTAGTTATCTTCTTTTCCCTATATAACATGTGCTATATTATAGTCTAAAATATGTGAATAAGAAATGGGCCCTATATTTTGCCTTTTACTAAGAGAACAAACGGAGTATTTAAATTAAGTTTCTTTGCCCCTAGGTTTTACTTCCTAGTTGAGTCGTATAGTGTTTCCAAATCAATTCAGCGAAAAGATTGGACAATTGTGAATCAGGAATTATAATTTCTTTGACCCATTAGCATATAATTCTTTTATCAAAGGCATAATAGTGAATCCCTGATTTTGTAGGTATAATGAGACGACAGTGACAAATTGAATCGCATAATTACTTATTGTGTGAATTTTCGTAGAAGAAGTTTGAATAAATTAGTCCACATGTGTCTTTTTGTATCTTTTATGTATTGAGTCAATTGAATTAATAGGATATTAGTATTTATAGCTTATCAATAATTAGCCAATAATGCAAGTAGTACTTACATGAGTAATAATTATGCCACATTGATGAATTTAATATAGGTGGGATTGTGCAATGGAATGGAAAACTATCTGATTTGCGCGTAATATTTTTCGTTTATAGCGGAAACACAATGATTAAGTAAAAATTAGATATTGATTGGATTAAAACTATTATACAATGATGACCGCATTAATCTTTTTTCTTTTTAAAGGAAACTGGTGCTATGCAAACAATTCGAATAATTTATAATAGTGTGGTTAAGTGATGTAGATGAACTAGGGGATTAATCATGGTGTCATGATGGGAGTAATGATGTGATAGTAATTAGATTTAAATGTTAGAGAATGTTTTAGTATAAGTCACAATGGCGTAATGAAGCCACTGTTTCGGCAATTTTCTTTTGACACTCAAATGTGTATTAGTTTTATTAATTGGACTGAGAGTTGATTTGATTTTTGACTTATCCTAAGATTATGGAAATTATTCATCAAGACTAATTAGGACGTGTTATTCAATATTTTGGATAGATTGAGTCCATTGGAGGCCGTTTGATTGGTGTTCTAGACATTGCAAGATTTGAGAACTTCTCGTTAGCGAGATAAGTGATACTTTAAGCTGTGGTGCTTGCTTTTCCAAAACTCATTTTTAAAGTATGTTTTTTTCTGCCCGGTCCATGTGTTGGGACAGGCGTGCGCTTGGCAGATCGGTGGTCATGACCAGCCAGAAATATAGATTATTTTTAAAAAGCTAAAATTATTTAATGAATAATTTGTGATGTGGCGTAGCCTCGTGCTATGGCGTTGGGGCGTTAGAAATTATTTCTTCGCTGCCGTAATATATATTGGGGTATTGCGTATGACACCGTTATAAATTTGGGGCATTGTGTATACCGCTGTGGTAGACTTGGGGCATTGTGTATGCTGTCGTTGACTCGTTGGGGTGTTTGGTTAATTTCCTGCTTCCGTTAATGACAAGTCCTTAGTGTATATATATTGTGATGACCCAAAGGGTCATCACCTGTTTCCTCATTCGTTCCGTACTTCTGAGACCTTGAAAACCTCACTTTTACTTGCCTCGACTTGCGCGTGCAATCCGGACGTATAGCCGGAAGGCTTAAATATGAATTCTGTGTGAAAAATGATGAATTTTGATATTAATATGATTAAAGTTGACTTTGGTCAATATTTTGGGTAAACGGATCCGGATCCGGACCCGGACCCGAGATTGGACGGTCCCGGAAGGTCCGCAAAAAAATATGGGACTCGTACATGTGCCCGGAGTCAAATTCTGAGGTCTAGAACCCGAGTAAAAGAATTTTTTTGTGAAATTATTTTTCTGAAATTATTAAGGAAAATGGAAATAAAAATTGATTAAAAGACTATGTTATCTGGCTCATATTTTTGTTTCGACGCCCAGAACAAGTCTTAAATATGTGTTAAGTGCTTTCTGTAAAGTTTGGTCGAAATTGGACGTCATTTGAGGTGTTTCGGACCTAAATATCAAACATTTGAAGTTTATGAAGTTAGAATGAAAAATGAGGAATTTGAGGTTTGATTTATTGATTTTGATGTTATTTTGGCGATTTGACCGCACTGATAAGTTCGTAGGATGTTGTTGAGTTAATGTGTGTGATTGGTTGGGAGCCCCGAGGGCTCGGGAGTGATTCGGAGGTGGTTCAGGTGTTTTTGGCCTTAGAGAAATTGCAGAAAATGCTCAGTTCTGATATCTGGTACGTTGTTCTATGCGATCGCATAGCTTCTCCCGTGATCGCATAGTAAAGATTTCAAGAGCCTAAAATTTTTCTATGCGATCGCAACATACTTTGTGCGATCGCATTGCCCAGCCACTCATACCTATGCGATCGCATTGTCCCCCTCGCGATCGCGTAGAGCATTTCCCTTGCCCAGTCGCATTTACTCTATGCATTCGCAACTTGTCTTTCTCGATCGCATTGCCTTAATCCCTCTATCCTATGCGATCGCATTGCCTTCTCCGCGATCGCATAGGGCATTTTTGCCCAGTGATTTTTAAAGCTCAAAAACAGACCAGTGACAGGATTATTCCCATGTTTCACACGAGCTCTTCTTCCCCACACCCCATAAGCGATTTTTAGAGCTATTCTTCACCAAAGCTTCGTGGGTAAGTATTATCTAACTCATTTTCTTCATTTTCTATCATCATTTATCAAATTCCTAGACCTAAATCATGAAATCAAAGTAGAAATTAAGGGTTTTGGGTAGAGTTAGGGCTTTGAGAATTTTGGGTGATTCAACCTCAATTTGGGGACGAATCTTAAAATAAATTGCATATTTGAACTCGTGGGGTTAGTCCGAGCCTCGTGTTTGGATCATGTGGGCCCGGTGTCGAATTTTGGTAATTTTGGAAAAATGCTAGGAAATTCATATCTAGGCTATCGGATGTTGCCATTGAGTTTTTATTGATACTATTGAATTAATTATGCCTAGATATCATTGTTTCGGAGTCGGATTGTAGAGGAAATGCAGTATTTGAGGATTGATTGCTATTCTTTGGACCGAGGTAAGTGTTTGATCTATCTTTGGCTTGAGGGAATAGGATTAGAGTGTTAGTAATTGCTAATTGCTAAATAATCGAGTACGGTGTATAGGCATGGTGACGAGTATTTATATACACCGGTGTCTAGCATGACCGTGGGTCCTTGTTTGTACTTATTCTGATATTTATTTGGGACTCTTCCATGCTAATTGATGAATTCTACATAATGTGAAGAGTATGAGGATTAGTTATGAATTGTGAATTCATTGGTGTGTTGGCTCGAACATTAAAAATACTATTGACTTAGAAATGAAAGAAATGAAAAGAGATATGATTAATCCCTTACCGGGATGGTTTGAGTTTTTATCGACTATCTCCCTTGCCGGGATGTGAAAGTTGTTATTGTTGCTCCCTTGCTGGGATTTAACTGTTTAATTGTGTTTTCCCTTCCCGAGACATTTCTTATTATTTGCTTATTCCTTCGCCCATTTGGTTGTGATTGCTGTTTGGGTGAAGAAAAGTGATAACACAAGAAGGGTCATTCTGTGCCATGTTTTAATTATATTTGCACGAAGGGTCATTCCGTGCCATGTGTTGATTATATTTGCACGAAGGGTCATTCCGTGCCATGTGTTGATTATATTTGCACGAAGGGTCATTCCGTGCCATGTTTTGATTATTTATGCACGAAGGGACATTCCGTGCTCTAATTCGACTATAATTGCATGAAGGATCATTCCATGCCATGAAATGAGAGTTATGTGAGAGAAAGCACGAAGGGTGATGCCATGCATTTTATTTGATTGCTTTTGGTGAGATTGAGAGTAAAAGCACAAAGGTTGATGTCGTGCAACTGTTGATTTTCCTGCTCTTGTTAAATATTGTTATTGCCCTGTTCCTTTCTTAATTTGTTGACTTTGTATCCGGATTGTATTCCCCCATAGCATGCTTCCCTCCCTTTTTAATTGTTTAATTCCGGTATTCTTTCCTTTTATTGCATATACATATATTGAACTGCATAGGTTGATTTGGTAGTCCTGTCTAGCCTCGTCACTACCTCGCCAGAGTTAGGCCAGGCACTTACCAGCACATGGGGTCAGTTGTACTGATGCTACACTTTTGTGCTTTTTGCACAGATCATAGTACCAGAGCAGCTTTTGGACCACAGCAGTAGTATACTGACGGGGAGCTGACATCGGTCCAGGGACATACGAGGTAGCATAGCTGGCGTTCGCAGGTCGAAGTCCTTTTCCATATTTTCAGCTTGTTTTTATTGTACCGAGACAGATAATATGTATTTTCTATTCTGACTTGTTTGTAGCACTCTTTAGTGGTTCCTGAGGTAGCGACTCCAGTCTTGGTTAAACTTTCGCATTTTGAGTTTTTAGTTATTTATGTTTTAAAGACTTCCGCTCTTAGTTAAATGACTCATTAATATTATTATTGTTGGGTTGTTATCGAAAAATGTTTAAATGCTTGGCTTGCCTAGCTCCGACAGTAGGCGCCATCACGACTCCCGATGGTGGAAAATCCATGTCGTGACAAGTTGGTATCAGAGTTTTAGGTTACATAGGTCTCGCTACTCACGGACAAACTTGGTAGAATCTAAGGGATCGGTACGGTGACGTCTGTATTTATCTCCCAAAGGCTATAGAGTTAGGAAAAGTTTCACTTTTGTTCTTTCTTGTCGTGCGATTCTGTTTCTCAAATACTGATTATCTTTCTACTTTGTTCTTTCACAGATGGTGAGAACACGTGCTTCCTCTTCTACCGCGCAGCAGCCCGAGCCCCAGCAGCAGCTCTTGCGAGGGGCAGAGGCCGAGGTCGTGCCAGGGGCCGAGGTAGGGGCAGATCTCAGACCCGGGCAACAGTCCCAGAGGTGGAGACTCTTATTGACTATGATGAGGAGGTTCCAGCCCCAGCAGCTCCGGTGGGCCCAGCTCAGGTCCCAGGAGGGGTCATGGTCACCCCATATCTGCAGGACGCTTTAGTCAGATGGTAGGCTTTATGGAGAGTGCCACTAGAGCGGGTTTGCTGCCAGTAGCACCGACCACTTCTCAGGCTGCTGGAGGAGTTAAGACTCCTGCTACACGTACTCCTGAGCAGGTAGCTCCCCAGACTCATGTCCCAGTGGTTCAGTCAGCTGTGACAGCTCAGCCAGGTATTGCAGCCCAGGCTGGCGATGGAGCGGCTATGTCTTCGGATGCTTTGTGAAGACTTGATCAGTTCTCCAAGCTCTTTACCACCACATTCAGCGGTGCTTCATCAGAGGATCCATATGATTTCCTATTCAGCTGCCATGAGATCCTTAGGATCATGGGTATTTTGGAGACCAATGGGGTCGATTTTGCCACCTTCCGGCTTGCAAGATCCGCCAAGACTTGGTGGGGGGGATTATTGCCTATCTAGACCAGCAGGGGCTCCAACATTGACATGGGATCAGTTCGCGGAGTTATTTTTGGAGAAGTTTCTCCCAGTCACTCAGCGGGAGGCACTTCGCAAGCAGTTCGAGCGCCTCCAGTAGGGCTCCATGACAGTTACACAGTATGAGACGCGGTTCATTAATTTGGCACGCCATGCTATTGTTATACTCCCCACAGAGGGAGAGAGGGTACGGAGGTTTATTGACGGATTAATTCAGCCGATCCATCTCCAGATGTCCATGGGAGCTGGTAGTGAGATTTCCTTTTAGGAGGCGGCCAATGCAGCCCGCAGAGTTGAGATGGCCCTTGCACAGGGAGGTGGTTAGGTGTCGGATAAAAGGCCTCGTCATTCGGGTAAGTTAAGTGGTACCTCATCTGGAGGCAGGATTCATATAGTAGAGGTTATTCACCGAGACCCTTTCAATCAGCGCTCCAGGTTTCTCATGGTATCCAGGCGGTGGTGGTTCTCAGCAGCATTATTCCGATCAGCAGCCCATCAGTGCACCTCTACTTCAGAGCTTCCAGGGAGGACATTCAGGTCGACAGGGCCAGCAGCCGAGGGCTTGTTATGGTTGTGGTGACCCCGATCACATTGTTAAGTTTTGCCCTCGAGCCTCTGGCAGCTCCCAGCAGCAGGGTCCTCGCCCCATGATTCAGGCATCAGGCGATCCACAGCTCGCCCAGCCAGCTAGAGGCGGGGGTAGGGATCATAGAGGTGGAGGTAGAGAGTGTAGAGGTGGAGCTCGGACCGGCAGAGGTAGAGATCAACCAGTAGCCGATCGTCCCAGAGACATGGTTCAGGGAGGTGGGGCCCAGCCCTAGTGTTATGCTTTGCCAGCCAAGCCAGAGGCTGAGTCTTCAGATGATGTTATTACAGGTACTATTCTGGTCCGTGATAGAGATGCTTCAGTGCTATTTGACCCTGGGTCTACGTATTCATATGTGTTGTCTTATTTTGCACCCTACCTGGCTATGCCTAGTGATGCTTTGGGGATCCCTGTTTATGTATCTACACTAGTGGGTGATTCTATAGTGGTTGACCGAGTTCATCGTTCCTTTGTGGTAGTGTTTGAGGGTCTTGAGACCCGTGTTGATTTATTGCTTTTAGAAATGGTGGATTTCGATGTTATATTGGGGATGGATTGGTTTTCCCCATATCATGCTATCTTGGATTGTCATGCCAAGACCGTGACCTTGGCCTTACCAGATTTGCCCGATTAGAGTAGAGAGGGACCCCAGGTCATGCCACCCGTAGTGTTATTTCATATGTAAAGGCTCGACACATGGTCGAGAAGGGGTGTCTAGCTTATCTGGCATATGTTCATGATTCCAGCACATGGGTTCCTTCTATTGACTCTATTCCTATTGTTCGGGAGGTCCACGAGGTTTTCCCTTCAGACCTGCCAGGCATGCCGCCTGACAGGGATATTGATTTCTTTATTTATCTGGCCCCAGGCACGCAGCCCATTTCTATTCCACCATATCACATGGCCCCGCCAGAGTTGAAAGAGTTAAAGGACCAGTTGCAAGATTTGCTAGAGAAGGGTTTTATCTGGCCTAGTGTTTCTCCTTGGGGCGCGTCAGTGTTATTTGTGAAGAAAAAGGATGGATCGATGAGGATGTTCATTGATTACCGGCAATTGAACAAGGTGACGATAAAGAACAAGCATCCACTACCGAGGATTGATGATTTGTTTGACTAGCTTCAGGGTGCGAAGGTGTTTTCCGAGATAGACTTGAGATCTGGCTACCATCAGCTGAGGATTAGGGCGTCTGATGTCCCTAAGACAGCATTCCGCACTCGGTTTAGGGATTATGAGTTTTTGGTCATGTCATTTGGGTTGACCAATTCCCCAGCAACATTTATGGAGTTGATGAACCGAGTGTTCATGCCTTGTCTAGATTTGTTGGTGATAGTCTTTATTGATGATATTTTGGTGTACTACCGCAGCCGAGAGGAGCACGAGCAGCACCTCGGAGTGGTTCTTCAGACTCTGAAGGATAGTCAGTTGTATGCTAAGTTCTCTAAGTGCGAGTTTTGGTTGAGGTCGGTTGCATTTCTGGGTCATGTTGTATCAACAGAGGGCATTCAGGTGGACCCAAAGAAGATTGAGACAGTCAAGAACTGGCCTCGACCAGCATCAGGGACTGAGATTTGGAGTTTCTCGGGGTTAGCAGGTTATTATCGTCAGTTCGTGGAGGGGTTTTCATATATAGCAGTCCCGATGACCAGGTTGACCCAGAAGGGTGCCCAGTTCAGGTGGTCAGACGAGTGTGAGGAGAGCTTTCAGAAGCTAAGATAGCTCTGACTACGACACCGATATTGGTTTTGCCCTTAGGCTCAGGGCCTTATACAGTTTATTATGATGCTTCCCGTATTGGGCTTGGTGCGG